>JANIJG010003928.1:0-17961 GCA_024611175.1 Megaceryle torquata | reverse complement strand
AGGGGTGGAGTCCCCGTGATCCCTGGAGGGGTTTCCAAGCCCCCCGTGGAGCTGTGGTGCTGAGGGCCATGGGTCAGCGGTGCCCAGGCAGTGCTGGAGGAGAGGTTGGACTTAATGCTCTTATAGGTCCCTTTCAACCAAAATGATTCTCTGATATTCTACTAGCAAATGATAATGATTACTTAGAGGATTATAAGGCCAGACATGTACAATAGAAGTTCGGTATGTCTATTTAGCTTTAAAAAAAAAAAAGTCAAAAACCCCCAAATTCACAAACTTATTAACTCAATTAATTACTAATATTAACCCAGCATTCATCCAAGAAAACTATGAACAATGAGGTATCAGGGAGTTTTTCCTTACACTGGAACTGAGTAGACACCCCCAAGGACAGAAGCTTTACAGTTAATTGTAGCACGACCCTATTTGCTTTAAAGCCTTAACATGCCTCAGAATAATGAAATGACCTCATCATTTCTCCCAAGGAATCTCTCATTCATCTATTTACCTTTTTTTTTTTTTGATGCAGATGACAGTATGGGAAAAAAACACTAAAAAAATCTCAACCCCTGAGAATACTCCTCGGTTATTCGATCTGGTGCAAGTGGAGGATGAGAAGGTTCGCCTGGCGTTTTACTTTGCCTTACGTGATACTCTGGTAGCCAAGAACTTGGAAGAAGCTACCAAAGTAGCATTCCAAAAAGATAAACGATGGCGTGTGGTGACACTGCAAGGACAGATCATTGAACAGTCAGGTATTTGTGCAACCGTGTGGTTCTATTTTAAGCACTTTGTAGCACGATGAGCTCGCTAACTTCTTTTTGTCTCCTTCACTTTAGGAACCATGACTGGCGGTGGGGGGAAAATAATGAAGGGCAGAATGGGTTCCTCTGTCGTGGCGGATGTTTCAGAGGAAGAGGTAAGTACATAATCTTAATTAGAAGTGTAATTTCATCAAAGTTCCTTATCTTTTGGCAGTTCAGACACACATGTGCTAAATCCTTTTAAATCAGCATGAGTTGTTAACAGTCCGATGCGAGACCCGCGAAGGATGATTTCAATTCTCCAGGTTCCCAGGGGTTATGTATATTGCTCTTAAGAGCATTCAATCACAGCCCAGCTATCCCCCATCTGCTGTTTCATTTTTAGTCGCATACCGTTGCTTCCTTGGAAACTGATTGAAGGTAGGGATGAGAACATGGGAGATCCTGAGGAACCACTGAGCTGCAGAGCAGTAAGCAAAGACCTCACAGAAAGAAAAGACAGGGCTGGTCCTTCATTTTATGTGAGGCTTGCCAGGGAGCGGCAGAGCTTCGCTTCCCATTTGTATTTCAAGATTTTCCTGTCTTCACGCTTCAAATTTATTGAGTTTGTTCTCTCCAAGAGACAGCTGCAGTAGCAGTAACTTAATTTCACCGTTTTCAAGAGTTTTGGCTTTGTACCTGTGGACAGCTCCAGGCAGAACAAGTATATTCTCATCCACACCCGCTAGTTCTCTATCCATAAAAACAGAAAACGGGCCAAGCTCTGAAATGTGTCCTTATTCCTTCTGCTCTTGGAGTTGAATTGCAAGACTTGGTCACTTGATCGGCTGCTATGTCCAAAAGCTCTTCTTCCTCACACCAGATTACCACAGAAACCAACCAGCATCAAATCTTTACTCAAAATTGCTTCTAGCTTCTGCTACTGTGTTTTTTTGCGTTCTGCCTTCAGCATTTCAAGCTTAGTCTGGTTTTATTTCCTTAAAACAATTCTCCATTGCGAGCCATTCTGACAGGGATTCTTCAGCGTCTTTTCCTTCTGCCTGCTCCTCTTCTCAGCGTGATAAGTGATCTTCTCAGCAGTTGGCCTCCATATTCTGTTCAGCTACAGCAAATTTTCAAGTTTTTTTACTCCCATTTCTTCCTGTGTTTTAAGAAATCAACTGTAGAACACACAAGTGAGGTCTTGCTGTGTTCTGAGGTGGCGATACCAGGCAAATGACCACATCTCATTTCTGTGTAGGTCAGTAAAATGGAATCTCAGCTGCAGAAGGATTCTAAAAGAGCAGTACAGTACCAAGAAGAGAAATTACAACTTGAAGAAGCCATAAGGAAACTGCACAACGATGTTTGGGAAATGAAAAATACTTTAGAAAAGTATAAAGCGAGTATCCAGGTGAACAGCTTTATTATTGAGGTTTCTCAAGTATTCAGGCTGCAGGGGAGGGGGATAAATTCTCAGCCTCAGCTCAACGTAGTCCTTGGTAATATCAAGGATCTTTTCCCAGTCCAGGATTCTAATGCAGTTATGTTTTCTATAGGGTTTATCTGAACAAGAAATTAATCTAAAAACCCAAATTAAGGACCTTGAAGCCAAGGTAATCGCTGCTGCTCCGGACAAAATCAAACAGAAGGAATTGGAAAAAGTCCACAGTAATTATAAAAAAGGTACATTGTGGGGAGAGGGGATTGCAGATAAAAATTGTAATCAGGTTCTTTTTACTAATCCAGGAATGAATGGTCATGGCTTTGTTTTTAACAATCACCAGTGTGGTACCATATCTTAGTTTGGAACCTCTCCTTCTAAGGGAGGGGATAAAAGGTGCTTCTAGAAATCAGTGTGAACCCCCTTTTGTTTTACAATTGCTCAGGTTCATGTTTCAGTCAAGCTCAAGCAAACATTCATTTGAGTATTTTTTGTTTGGGTGGTTAGATTTTTATGGCTGTATTATGTAAAGATTCATAGAGAAGCTTAGTTTAATTAGAGGGAAGAACTGTTAACGTGGAGCTAATAATATGAAAGTCAAGTGAAAGCCTTTGCTGTGCTCTGACTGGACCGTTCCATACGTTGTCACCTTATTCAGCACATGGAGTAACTACACCATTGTACTGAGCAACAGTTAGTGACCCTTTCTTACAGTTTAACTCCTCTGAGCATCTTCCCCTTAAACAAATGCAACAAATGAGCCTGGAATAGCTCACGTATTGAAGTACTGTTAAGTAATCCAATTAAAGTTGGTGGTGGTTTACACCAAAAAACCTTTGCTAGTGTGACGCTGTCCAAAAGATGGGGGTGGTATATTTTTCTTTTTGCCAGCATAAAAAAACCCCAAGGCAAGTTTTTTTTCAAAGTATAAAGAAATATGTAGAGTTCTCAACATCTTAATACTGCAGAGACCTCGATGTGTTGCAGCGGTGCAGTTGTTCTAGGGCCAGCGCAGTGACCCGAACTGACTTCTGTGTATCATTTGACAGATTACGACCGCATTGCTGAGAAAGCTGGTAAAATAGAAACCGAAGTCAAGCGATTACATAACCTCATAATGGAGACCAATAATCAGAAACTTAAAACACAGCAGGACAAACTTGATAAGATCGACAAAGAGATAGATGAATGTACTTCGGCCGTGACTAAAGCCCGAGTGGCCATCAAGACCGCAGACAGGTACAGTCGACAGCAGTGCTCCCTGGTGAAGCATTGGGCTGGAAGGGGCTGTTCCTGGGATCTGTGTTTAGTTACAGTTGGACCTTCCCCTGGGGATTTGTCTGGCTAGAGGAGAGGGTTTTCACCTCTAAACTGGAGGGAGAAGGTCATCACCTTTTTCTCTAAACTGATTTACTTTAAACTGAGACTGGTTCTTAATTAAGAACTATAATCTTTGGTAATTAGTGTGCTTTACAGACAAAGGATCAGAGACCTGACCTAGGAGAATCACATCAGCCTTCAGATGGCACCAGTGCCTGCAAGACATTTGTCTCAAGTAGTCTCCATAGCTAAAAATCCCATGATCTTAAAATCTTCATTTTAAATTTTATGTCTAATACTAAATGTTGCTTTTATCAAAGAGATAAAGGGAATCAAATTTGGGGTTCTAAGAGGCATTTTAAAAGTCACCTTTAATTTTTCTGCTAATATTTAATGCCCTATTTCAAGATAAAAGATTCAAAATCTCTCCTAGTTGCCATGCAGTGGAGCAATTCAAATCCAAAGGGACTAATTTTATTACAAGGCATGTCAGGAGAGAAAATGTGATAAGTTAGCTTAACAATGCCTAATGAATACTCAGAACAAATGTCAAAGCTGTCTCGGGAAGGACAATTAAGTCATTTAATGAGGGATGTCTGCTGTATGGTTAAGGAAGACAACTTGGTTTTACTTGGCTGTCTCAGGAGTGAGAGTTCATGCATAAATCAGCACCTTCTCTGTGGTTGTCAGTAGCTATTGAACAATAGAAGATTGTGTTTCTAGATGATCTTGTGTCATATTTGCACTCGTGTGCTGTAAAAACATCTCTGTACCTGCTCAGAAACCTGAAAAAATTTGAAGAGTCTGTTCGGCGCACAGAGAAGGAAATTGAAGATAATGAGAAAGCAATGAAGAACTTCACAGAGGAGCTGACAACGCTGGAAGACAAAGCTACAGAGGTTTTGAATGAATGCAGGCAAGCTGAAGTGAGTGTCAGGACAATTCAGTGGGTTTCTTCCTCGAGGAAATAAACCTGAGATAATAGTTGTTGTAGCAGAGTCTTGCCAATTAAGCCTCAGACTTGACAATGCCAGACTGAAGGATCTTTTTTCTTTACTTAGCTACTCTACTCCTCATCCTCCAAAAATTCACATGGGGAGAGTAGGGCAAGAAATGTTCTTTTCTGTATCCAGCAATAATTGTGCATTCATAAAAAACTAGTAATTTTGTCTAATAATTAATCAAAGATGCCCTTTCAATACAGATATTGGGGTGTGGAAAATGAGGCTAAATCAGTCCTAGGAGCACTCTGGTGTTCAGTAAAATCAGGGTGATGAGTTAGAGCCTTCTGCAGGTGAAACTGTACAGCTGCAGTGACGTTCCACCATGTTCGAGGAATGGGCTGTTGAATTTCTGTACTTACCTGGAAATAAATCTACACCCAATTTTCTGAAGCTAAGAAAAAAAAAACAACTTAAACCAAGTTTCCTCAAAGAAATTAGTGATTTTAAAAATAGGCAATGGGGTTTTTTTTCCCCAGTTATGTAGGACTTTAGTTTTCCATCTAGACTTATGTACAAGAGTGAAAACAACCAGGACAGCTGAAATACTTCCAAATAAAGCTGTTTCTGTGAGACTGTCTCTCTCTAAAACTGCCTTTTAGCTAAAAACATCCAAGTGTAGGACTCATCTGATCCAGATCTGGAATGAAAATATAAACTGCAGCATATTTTCAGTCATTCCAGAATTGAGAGACCTGGTTAATCTAAATACAAGAACATGTATTATTTACATCAATACTCAGGATGGTGGAGATTAAGCTCCTTCAATAATAGAGAGAAAACAAATGTATAACCCAAGAAAGCAGCAACATTTTTGTAGGCAACTGATGAACGCCCCCCTTTTTTTTTTTTTTTGTCATTTCTGTTCAGGAAGCATTGCCAGCAGTTCAGGAGGAGCATCGTGGTTTACTCCAGGAGATTAAAAATATTCAAGATGATGAACATGCACTTCAAAGGGAAGCTCTTAATATTAAGCTGAAAATTGAACAAATTGACAGCCACATTTCTGCACACCAGTCAAAGATTAAATACTGGCAAAAAGAGGTAGGGAAACTGTTTAGTTCCTAGAACCTCAGATCTATGATATGTTAACATAAGTAGCTAGAACACTACTAAGTAGTGAGATAATTTGGGAGAAAAACCAAAACTGGTTGATCTTAAACACACAGAGTATTAAGTAGATTATTGTCTCATCTGTAGAGGTGATTTCCTTGTTGTCTGCTACTGCTCCTGTTACAGGCAGGAGGCCTTTGGCTGATGTATTCAGTTTTCAGGAACAGAATCATAGGAGAAAAGAATATTTGTCATCTTTGCATCTTAAAGGGAGTTATGTGAAGAATCTTTGAACATTTTGAGATTGGAAGCTGCAGTGTGTACTAATGGAAAATGTTTATCGTAGGAACACATTCATGTGATAATTACTGGGATCTTTAAAAGGTTTCTAGTAACTGGCTTTGAATTTTAGATCTCAAAATTATCACTGCACCCCATAGAAGATAAACCACCTGAAGAACTCCCAGTGCTAAGTCAAGAAGAGCTGGAGGCTATCAAGGATCCTGACATCATCACTAAGCAGATAGCTCTCCTGGAAGCCCAGTGTCATGAAATGAAACCCAACCTCAGTGCTATTGCAGAATACAAGAAGAAGGTAAGATCAGGGCCACCGTGCACAAGGGGATTCTTACCTGTCATCCTGAAGTGCCGGGCAGTACGATGGTATGGGAGACTCCTCAAATGGTAGGAAAAAAAAGGAATAAAATCTTAAATTAAGGAGACCTTGGGTTGTTTTCTACAGGAAGAGCTCTACCTAAAACGTGTGGCTGAACTGGATGACATCACCAACGAGAGAGACAACTTCAGACAAGCTTATGAAAATCTTCGGAAACAAAGGCTGAACGAGTTTATGGCAGGATTTAATGTCATCACAAACAAGCTGAAGGAGAACTACCAGATGCTCACTTTAGGAGGGGACGCTGAGTTAGAGCTGGTGGACAGTCTGGATCCCTTCTCCGAGGGAATCATGTTCAGGTTGGTCAGGAGGCTTTGGATTCTTGCTCTACTTCTTAATTGTCGCGTTGCTTTTCGCAGCCTGCTTTTTAGGTAAATGTTAATGGGTCAGCAGCTACCCAGGACAGTCCTCCCTCCCTTGGCAAGATACCAAGAGTAGCTGCAACTTTTTTTAGCATTAAGAGTCATTTCTCCTGGAGAAATAATTAACTAACAGCAGTTAAAAAGCCTTGCCTCAGAAATGATTTCTCAGGGTTTCTTAATTCCCAGATCATTTCATTCTGCCTCGGGAATGGTGTGAATCGCACTGGTAAACAGAGATTGTTCTGTTGTAACTGGTCCTAAGAGTATACTCATTACTTAAGAGTAAAGCAGCCCTTTGGAAAGGGAGCTAAAGAGCAGTTGTGTTCCTAGAGGACAGCCGAGTGTTACCGTAGTGTGAGCAGCCACCCGCTGTGCCTGTCCCCTGGAACACAAATAATCCAGTTCACACCTCTCAGCTGCAGAGGACTAAGGGTATCAAGCAGCTCTTCCGTGGTTTTAGTTGAGCTTCTTTGTGCCTCCCAAGAATTACCCCCCCCCCCCATCTTATGACTTGCTTTGCACCATGATGTATTTATTTTAATCGTGAACAGAAATAAGTTACAGACTCTTAATATATTTCAGCGTTCGGCCTCCAAAGAAAAGTTGGAAGAAGATATTTAACTTATCAGGAGGAGAGAAGACTCTTAGTTCACTGGCTCTAGTTTTTGCTCTTCATCATTACAAACCAACACCACTTTATTTTATGGATGAGATTGATGCAGCACTTGACTTCAAAAATGTCTCTATTGTAGCATTTTACATATACGTAAGTACTTAAAGGCAACTACTTTAGTTTCTATAAGGTATTTTCTTTGCCAGAAAAGACAAAGTGGTAACACGATTCTGGACAGATTTGCAATAGTAAGCGGAAAACCTGAGTAGGTTTCTAGGAAGATGCTCAGAATGTTACTACTTCCCTATTTTTTGATGTATTCCTTAGTTCCTGAAACCCGCACGCAGAGCTCATACGAGAGATGAAATGCCGTGGGCTAACACGAATACCTTCTGTTGCAGGAGCAAACGAAGAACGCCCAGTTTATCATCATCTCCCTGCGAAACAACATGTTTGAGATCGCAGACAGATTGATTGGAATTTACAAGACTCGCAATACCACAAAAAGCGTGGCAACGAACCCCAAAGTTATTGCCTCCAAAGGACTGGCTGAACTCAGTGCTCTCGGGTGTAGTATAGCCCCAAAATAGGGCAGAAGAAACTGCCGTGCTCGCAGCTGCTCTTTTATCTAATATACTTTTGTATTTGAGGTTTGGGTTTTAATTTTGTGTTTATTTGAGCTTGTTAATAAAAACAGCCTCAATAAATTCTTTTTTTTTTTTTAATTATACAGTCTATATTGAATTTAATTATATGAAGCAAGATATTTCTCAGATTATTTATCTAGCTGTGCTTTGATATCCCCTGGGTCCATGTCGGGGTTCAGCATTTGGTTTTAAACGCCTGGGGGTTTTCACCATTTGTATTAAATTGTTTTTAAATCTCATCAGAGTGTCCTGTAACATTTTATTACACGAGTTCCCGCAAGTGAAGTCAGCATACAAAATAATTTACTTGTCTATTATAAGGATGGTGCCTGTAATGCTGCACGGTCAGGGAATCAGAGGTTTGTAGCCATTTTGGAATGAGTTGGGTTGGTTTAGGAAGCTGCTCTTCAGTTCTTTTCCTCCGAGGATAGCTCCTCCCTCTCACCATGTTGTGCACTCAGGGTTTATTAACACAGTAACTACCATCAGCTCACTCCTACCATTGTTCCCCAAAGAGCTGCACTGATCCCAGGGCAGGGGTGAGGTCAGGTAAACCCATACCCTGCTCCTGGCACTCACCTGGCCGTCACAGACTGTTCTCCCTTGCCACCAGCATCTTGTCAACGCATCCATGGACAAGTTTTGCTTTGAATCCCTTTTGGGGTTGTTTTGTAGTTTCAAGTCAGGCCAGTATCTGGCACACTTGTACTAGTGCTGAGCCCTGAGCTACAAGTGCCTCTGTCTCCTGATGGTGCTTCCTAAAACAAAAACAAAGAAGCAAAAAATGAGCAGTGCTGAGCTGCTGTTTGGTTTATGTGGCCAGCAGTGGGAAAACGAAGACCAGCCTTGACCTGCTGGCTCACGCCGCTCTGTGCTCTTAGCCCTTGTTTCCATTTCCAGCTCTGGCTGTTTTCAGACCAAGCACATATCACAAAACCCGAGATATTTTATCTAGCTTTTGTTACCACCCTCCTGAGGCAGTTAGTTACAAATCCAGCCCAGCACTGCCTGCCCAGCCCCAGTCCAGCCAAGCCTTGCCCTGTAGACCGCAGTAACTTCGGGGCTTGCAGCAAGACTGGGACTCCGGATTTTTACAGCAGTGCAAGAGGAGCTGCAAGGGAGGACGACAATCCCCTGGAGGATGAGCTGGGGAAGTGGAACAGGAGAACAACGTGTTGTTTTCACCTGCAAGAGCCAGTCCTGACAGCAAGAGTCTGATAACACTGAGGCCTCCTCCGTATCTTACCACCCTGTGCTATTTTCAGGTGGGCTGCATTCTTAAGTCTCCTCCCCTACTGGATCTTAACATGCTCTTTTTCAACCAGACTTCTCAAAAAGAAAAAAAAACAACAGAAGAAAAAAGCAACTAAAAAAAATGCATGCAGTAAAAATTACACTTCTAAAACAAGGTTTCAAGAGAGAATAGTTCAAAAGACGAGAAAAATCCCCACCCTGGGTTTGACAGTACAAACCCTTCTGACATCACAATCAAAATGCATTAAAGAGACTTCATTTTCTTGAAAAAATTCTGTTACATGAACCTGCACAAGATTTGTACAGGGAAGAGCAGGGCTGTATGACCCTGCCAAGTGCTGGCCTAAGAGGAAAATGAGAAGCTGCTTACACCACACTCCAGCAGTCACCTGTCAGATACCAGTACCCCTCAACTGCTATCGGACAGAAAATCAGTACAAGCCATGGTGGGACACAGGAAAGACCATCAAATTCCCATCGACCCACCTCAGAATGTGACATTTCAGAGAACTTGCCTAAAGTTGCTGAAAAAATAAAGTAAAAGGGCACTGAGAAGAAAACGAGGAAGGCAGAGAGCACATGGAACACCACTGTTCCTGCTCAAAGACGACTCACTCCTCTCACCAGCATCAGCACTGTCCAGGATCGGGGTGGGTAAGGAAATCAAGGTGTTAGCCAAGCCTGCTGTAAGAATATCCTTTATTTGTATACAAAATTATTAAAATGTATAATGCATTAGAAGAGCAAGTACTAAATGTTTCAAACAGTGGTAAAAGCATTATATAAACTGCTCTAGTCTGGAACACTAAAACTGCATTATTAACCCCCTGTAAGTTTTTAGAAGTCAGGAAAATAAAAGACAGGAAGGTAAGTCAAGGAAGCAGCCTCAGCTGGTAGTGGACAGACACTAAGCACCAGGTTCTGAGACATGCAAGTGCCAAGAGACAGGCTTCCAGCAGGGCTTAAGACAAACACCAATTACCAATTTACCTGGGAAATTAATACAACAGCATTTACCCCATCCCAGAGCACACCTAAACACCGTGTCAAAACCTTACCAGTGGCATTTCTGGGGTTTGCCTTTGTAACTCAAGACTACACAAAACACAAGTACAAATTCCAGGAAGCGTCCCTACCACGCAGGCACTGGCCCCACTCCTCAGGAGCGCTGCTGCCTCTGACCCCAGCCAGACCTGACCACCCAAAGCACCAAGGGAGCTGCGCAGGAGCTGTTCAGCTGGCCCCGGTGGTTTGTCAATACTGGGGTAGCCATATTGCTACCTGGGTCTTCAGTTTGGCTTAGGGAACGAGTCAGCATCGCGTCTGAGCGACCTTGCTCTCAGCTCTCACCAGAGTCTGGCAGCAACCGGTACTTTGCAGGAGCCCAGTAGCATCTGCTGGTAGCAACGGGTGAGTTTTGGTGAGTTTAAAATACCCAGGAGTTACAAGCTAACCTCAGAATTCAACCACTTTAAATTTAAACAACTTTCAGTATTTAAAACCATACAACGTCCAAGGATTGCCACAGGAATGCACTATTATCAAGTCAAATACAATTAAAACCGGCAAATACTCCTTTTGAGGGGTTCTTTTAGTGAATTGTAAGCTCACCTGTGCTCTCCTGTTGTAACTGCAACTCTCCAAGGCTGTCCCAGTACTCACTGTCACTGGCCTGTTAGCAACTGAAGGCAAAAAATGGCTTTTACTGGGGATTTTGCTCCAGAGCACAGTTTAGACTGGAGCATCTCAGCAGCAGTAGGGAACAGTGATGGTTTGACTGGAGAATAAAATGCTGGCATGTTTGCTCTATGTCCTGGTAAAGCTCTGTTATTTACACTGAAAAGCTGAATATAATAAATTTACATCTGTTGTCAAGTTGTTTCGAGAGCTCTTGACATCTGAAATCCTTTCACCGCTGACTTCAGCAGGAGTTTTGCTGTTCACTACACTGTGTCTATTTTCAGCACACGTTCAATGATTCAGCAGAAAGTCAGGGTTCCTTTTAGCAGCAGCAAGAGCTCCCTGCCAGACCAAACAAGCACCCTGGCTGGGCACTGCTGGCACATACAACTATGTGGTTATTTCACCAGAAGTCCTGCAGATACTGCTGTGAGGTGGAGAGAACAATTTGAAAGACAAAGTTATTGTATACAGGTTAAAAAACCTAAAAAGACTAACTCATCATCCACAGGTAACCAGGAACAAAGCAAAGAAAAGCCAGGGCCAGGCAAATATCTTTAAGGACCTCGGGTGTATCAGTTAAAATACAGTCAGAGCATGGCCAGGAAAACACAAAATGGGAGCTGTATCTATACAGAGCTACTGACTGACCTGTCCAGGACTCTCAGCCTGAGGTGGTTTTTTAACCTTTCATGTTGAGTGCTTTTATTAAAAAAAAAGAAGCCCAGTTTAAAATTATGTTACCAAAAAAAAAAAAAAAGAAAGCTAGTAGATGTGTAAGCAGTTCTTGCAAACAGAGCTCCAGGTTGCAACGTAGGGGTGACTGTAGCTTTCTTAGGCAGACCTTGTCACTGACCAGCTCCCCATTTAAACAACTCCCTTCCAACCAACTGTACCGAGTGAGCGTTTTGCTGCAGATCTTCTCAGTTAAGTTAACAAAGAGGAAATCCACAGGGTAATGGAAAAGGAAGGATATGGAAATAGAAAGGAAAAGTGTAGAACTTTAACAATCCAGCTTTCAAGTAGATATTAGAAAACAACAGTCAGGTGGATTCCTACCCTAACTTCTATATGATCACTGAAATAGTTGAAGAGGAACAATTCTCCCTAAAAACTCCATCAGTAAGTTAAATTTATGACACAGCACATCCAATATATTCTGGAAATGAGTGGGGAAATCTTGGTAAACAAGCAGCAAAAACTCTGAGATACAGGCAGGAGTAGCTTTGATTACAGCTGATGACACAGGTTTGTGAAATGAAAGCACAGTTACCACCACTATGATAAAAAGCAGCAGGACCGCAAGCGGATCTACAGCCTGAAGGAGATCTTTAAGTTCTCTTCCTTTTGCTTCCTTGCCACCACCTCTGCCATGTAACTTCCCTCTTGGGATTAGTTTTATTTTTGGAGGCAGGATCTTGTTGATGCAACCGACTTCAGTTTTGGACCAAACTTCTTTCAGCAGGTGCCCCATCCTCGGATAAATCTCCATGGGTTTCACATCCGGTAGTTCCTTCTCTTTCAAAGCTTTTATGCGCCGCTGCAGATCACCCACTGTCTCCAGAAAAGTAAGTGGGGACTCTTCTTTCTGAATATCTGTATTCAGGGACATTAATTCAAGCTGTTCTTCCCTTATTTTTTTCAAATTCTCAATGAGAGGGTCATATTCTTCCAAAATATATGCGTTAACTTCTTCCAGCGCCGTCAGCAGAGCTTGTTTTTTGAGCTCCAGAGTGTTGTTAAATTTCTTAAAATACTGTACTACTACTTTTTTATCATCCTGAATAATGCCTTCACACTGGGCTTTCTGTTCTTTCAGCTTTTCAAGAAGCAAAGACACATCAGTCCAGTGTTTATCAGTGAGCTGCTCAATAAGTTTTCCAGAAGCTTCTTTTTCTTTCAGGTAGGCACTTTCAATGTCACCTATCGGGTGACCGTTGTGTTCCCCTATTGTAAGGCAGTGGCCGCACACCAATTTTCTATCCAAAAGACAGTAAACGTTCAGAGGTTGCCTATGGTGGTCGCTGCAGGTCATGTCACCCTGATCTTCCTGTTGGTATTTCTCTATAATAGCTTTGAGTGCAAAGTTGACAGGCAGCGATTCGATACCAGCCGCAGAAATTTCAACCACACTCCTACAGTTTGGACACTTGAGAGGAACATTCAAGGGTCTCCAAAGGCTGGTAATATTGTTTGACAGCTGGATAACACCTTCCAGACAATTCCTACAGAACGTATGGGAACAGGGCAGGACGCGCGGATCTTCAAACAGGCTGTAGCAGATGGAACACGTCAGTTCTTCCTCCAACTGTTGCAGGGACTACAAAAGGAAAACAAAGAGAAAACAGTTTAATCTCATTTTACAGTCGACTCATTTCCAATCATTTTATTAACCTAAGCACTTCAAGGTGACATCTGGTGACCAGTAACCTAACCTATGGTGGCACTTCATTGCTAAGGGGGAAAAGAAGGGCACACAAAAAACCCGCCAACAATGAAAGTGAGCAACGGTTCAGAGAGTTCAGCAGTTCACAATCTGTGTTTATGATCGAAGTAACTAGACAGTGTTCACCCACATCCCACACTTGCCTTAAAAAGCCAGGAAAAACACTAATCTGCTACTAGATATTTTTCACAGTGCGAAACAGCGAGTGATAGCACAAGTTTCTAAACGACCTAAAAATTATGACAAATATTACTCATAATGGAAGAAAATGTTCAACAGAACAGTAAGTACAGAAACATTTTTTCCTCCCCTAACTGTTTTCAAAGACTACTTTTGTAATATAAATACTCACTAGAATATTACACAGGCAGATTTACTAAAAGCTACCTCTAAGTTCTGGCATGAACAAAAGTCTGACTCAGTGGCCCTTAAACACAATCCCACTAACAGTAACTTGACTCGTGGTGTTATTTCTGTGTTACTTTAAGCACAAAACTAAAAACCTAACCTTACATTTCCATCCTTTGTAATGCTGCCCTGTTTTATTTTCCAGCTTAGTGATGTCACGCTGTAAAGTCACAAATAACAGTAACTCTAACACCAGTTTTTCTAATAAATCATAATTCTGGTTTTTGTTCTGTTAAAAAAATGGGGAAATTAAGTCTGAAATTTGTGTCATGTTTTCCTGTCCCCTGCAGCAGTTCCAGTCAACTCTGGAAACTTTGCTGCTCTGCAAACAGAAAGTATCCAGACATTTAGCATCAAAGAGTCTCCATTTAGGGTCTAACTCTAAATCTGAGAGAGGAGCACGCAGCTGGGCTAAGGCAGGTGCTCCAAGTGCTGCTGAGCCTCTGTCTGCTCCAGTCAGGAAGGTAACAACCTGCTGGATGTCTTTAAGGAGGTGGCTGTTCTATTCAGAGGGGCCCCCATCACCTTTGTAACACAATAACCTTTCTGCACCTATCTAGCAGCAGTTCTCATTGGCACTGAGATTAACAAGCACAGTTTGATTAACTTTAACTGAATCTACCTAAAAGAAAGTGAATTGCTAATTATACTCTTCTTCAAAAAATAAAACTTTAAATTCCATTTGGAATCATGAAAACTAAGGAGTGAATTTGTCACTAACAATTTTACAATAACTAAATTTAAGCAGCATTGTTCCTGCACAAGGCACAGAGTGAACCTGGTGGAAGCCAGAAGCTAAATACTCAAGACTCCGTTTCCTTGTGAGTTAAATCTGCTCTGAACAGAGAAAACTGTTCTGGTTGTACAGAAATAAGCCTGGCTTATCTCACTTCACTGAGACAGGCTGGCACACCCAAAAGTGAAAGTGTTCAATGCTGCAAGGCTCAGACTGAATACTACTACTACTACTAATCCAATAGTCACCATCACCCAAAACATCCAGTTCAATCCCAGGAAGTATCTGTATGTTGTTGAGTAAGGCTGCTTTATGTTGAAAATGTATCGTGATCAATTAATCATTAAAAAATAAATAAATCAATCTGAAATGTTTCAGGTCAATATTTTTTTCCAGCTAATACATACAAAAGGTTGGTTCACTTAGTTGAACTCCATTTTTTAAAGAGATCTTGACAACAGTTGGGAGAAAATTTACTAAAGAGAGACATCATTCTTAAGAACTTCCCTTAAAAAAAAAAAAAAGGATGATAAGTGTGCTAGCATTTATAACTAACGAGTGGATTCTGGTTAATTAATATCAAGCACTACAGACATTTAGCAAAAGAGATTCACAACCTTTTGACACTAAAACCTCCTTCTCCACTGTGCTGCTGTTACTAAAAACCATGAGAGATTCTTCCTTTTCTGGGGAGCCAACTTTATTTTTCAGCTCAGCCACTGAGGCACCACTATGTTCTTCAGGTCTATACATCAATAATTTCAACATTTTAAAGTGATGTTCCAGGCACTGAAACTAAAGAAATGTGTCAATAATGAAGGGAAGCTGAACAACAAAACTATTTGACTGTCTGAATTTGTTTTATAATTAATTCCCATAAGAAAGAGTTGTAAAGGTTAGTTTTGTATGTATTTTATATAGAGATAAGTTACAATTAATCTTGGGAATGTCAATTCCACTTAAAAAAAAAATAATGGTTACAGTTTTCATGGTTAGAAAAGAAGGAATTCTTAGTGGGTACTTGTTCATTATTTTCTCATATGTATAAAATGAATAAAGTTTAAAAAACCTCAACTCATGTCTAAAGGGACTCTCTTTTTCCTAAATCTTGGGCTGTAGTTCCCTTCAGTGGAACTGCTACAGGAGGGAAGTTTTCCTCATAAAGAACGTGTCTAGCTTATTTGAGCTATGTAGGAGGCAAGAGAAAATTAACCCTCCAAAAGCTTTTAACTGCAAAGCAGTTGGTTGTTTCCATTAAAAAAAAAAAAAAAAAAAGGCAGCAAGTTTACAAACTCTTTCACAGCTCCAACTGAGCAGGAGAAACCCCTCCGAGCAGGCACTGCAAATGGAGCCACCCCAGCCGAGCCCACACAGGTCACAGTGGCCCCTGGCCAGAGGGAGCCAAATTCCTGTCTCCCAGGCACCTGAGAGAAGTGCAGTGTGACAGCAGTTGCTGTGAGGAGGAGTTTCTGGAAAGCCAGGCCAGCAGTGCCAGGGCATGAGGTTTTGATTTCAGCTCTGGGCAGGCGTCCAGAGTGCGTGGGACAGCCAGCCTCAGCAACCCACTGCCTCCAAGGCACCTCCAAATGAAATGGCACTTGAGTTTTTATTTATTGTTCATCAATTTGCAAATGGTATTTGGGATGCTAATGCTGGTGTTTGCTAGAGGCACCCTGTGCTTTTGTAGTTTGTTCTAGACAACTACTCCAGAGTGGTACCAGGGATGCAGAAGGGTAGAAATCCTGAAAGTGTTTCATCCTGCATAGGGAAATATTTATGTTGTGGACAACAGTGGAAGTAAATCCCTAAGTGGTTATCAGAGAGACCTGACACAACCAATGAAAAGAGACAGAGAAGACCCAGCATCACAGTGTTCAAAGGAAAAAAAAAAAAAAACATTTTCCAGGAAGAAGGAAGAAAAAAAAAAGCAGCAGGAAGATGGTAAATCCTTTCCTGCCCAGAGCAGACACTTCTTAAATATTCCAAACACCAGTGGTAGCAAATACCTGTGTGCACATCCATATTTATTGCACGAGTCACCCAGCGTAAGCAAATGAAGGCATTTTCAACATTCAGAAATTTAATTGTGCCACTAACGGTGAGTTTAAGAAACCTTCCAGCAACAGAAGGCCTGCTAAGTAGTTCTGATTTTATCCTCTTCTAATTAGTGATATGATAGACGAGGTGAAAACATGTAGTATGTACAGCACGCTCTTACTACAGCTTATCTGCCAAAGCTTCCAGGTAGGCAGATCAACACAATGGAGTGTTTTCCTTGATAGCACTGCCTTCCTCGGGCCACTGCTCATCCAGCTTATTATACAAGACCTTGTTTAGGAACAATTATATCTGGAATAAAGTGATGTCAGCGTTTAGGTAGATAACTGCTTTAAAGCAAGAGCCAGTCCTAACAAGCCTATACCCCCCATTCTTGTCTGGAGGGTTTTAAAGGGTGAATTTGGCATTGGGTAACAGTTGTAACGTCCTGTACCATGAGCTCCAAGGACACTTTAGGCAGAGCCTCCCAAGGAATCAGTGCTGCCAGGCTCCCCACGCCGCCTCCACACCACTATCAGGAACAAAAACAACATCTGCTCCCTCCTGAAGGACACTGCAACGCTCAGCTGTGAATACCGCACTGCACTTCAACTAAATCCACGGCAGAAATGAGCTGTCCCCATCCCACAGCTGGCTGTGAAGTCCTCCTGTAGCACTAGCATATAAGCTTATATTGTGAAAAAATAAGTGGTTAAATAACGTTATGGGCAGTGTTATCCATGAGTAAGTCACCTTCATGTTGAAGGGTGATAGAACTTTTTAAAGCAAGAAGGCGGACCAGGAGCAGTGTAGTATTTGTCAGTGCATCGAGAGGGATGGAGCCTGCTACCCAGCAGCCAGGTTGGCTGGTTGTAACAAGAGGCCAAGCACCAGAAAACACAAACAACAGCTAGACCTTAAACCTTTCTATCCTGGCCCATTTCAGTTGTACCGCTTTACGCACACCACAAATACTCCACACCCGTATCACAGCAATTCTCAAATCAGGGATGTTCTGCCTCTATTCCTTATTCCTACCACTGCTACTACACCCCTATCCCATATTTTTAGTTTATTTTCTTTGTGACCTACAGGGAGATGAACACAGCTGAGAAGTCTGCTTCCCCATCAAGCTGACCTGACAGTTCTCTTCTATATCTAACTCCACTGGTTCCTCATCTGGTACTACAAGCAGCTTACACAAGTTACCACATTCAAAAACCCAAACATACTACTCCAGCCTCTCCATACTCACATTGCACTGCTGAGACTCACCCTCCATCCCTTATCTCTTGAACCGTATCAAAGCTTCTAGCATTCATTTGTCTCTTAGTGTTGAGCAGTGGAGCAAGAAAGAAGATAACACCTTTACCTGTCCTGGGCAGAGCTGCTGCCTGCTGCAGACCCTCTGCCAGCTCCCCCAGACAGTTCAGCAACTAGTAAACACACAAACTGGTAGGGGTTGGAAGGGCCCTCTGGGGATCACCTGGTGCCACCCCCCTGCTCCAC
Organism: Megaceryle torquata; assembly: GCA_024611175.1. Lineage (NCBI taxonomy): Eukaryota > Metazoa > Chordata > Aves > Coraciiformes > Cerylidae > Megaceryle > Megaceryle torquata. The sequence goes on along the minus strand of JANIJG010003928.1, from coordinate 32 downwards.
CCAGCAGGGTCACCCAGAGCAGGGGGCCCAGC
>JANIJG010003927.1:45943-87033 GCA_024611175.1 Megaceryle torquata | reverse complement strand
CTGCCTTGCATTGCTGTTTTTCTTTCCACTTTTTGTTTCTTTCCTTTCTATCGTCTCTCGTCCTTCTTACCCTTCTCTTATTCTCTTTGTTCTTTTTTTTTTGATCGTGCAGTAGGATGTTAGAGGGTGGGGTTATGAGGGGGGAATCACTTGCTGGTGTTGATGGATGTGAGTGCTGAACACTCATGGATTCTATGTGCTGAAAAATCTTCCAGTTTGCAAATATTGGTCAATCCCTCTTGTGCGCTTGGTCCTACTGAGAAATATGGTGTGATCTCCACAACAGAGCAAAGCCATTGAGAGGTCTTGCAGGATGAAATGCTGAGTGTCCCTCAGCCTCTCTGCAAGAAGCACGTGACTGTGTGAGTATGAAAGGGATGTGTTGCTATTCACAGTTCAAACTGGATTTTAGGTGGGAAAAGATGGCAGATATTAGAAGTTGTTGAGTAACTTTCCACCTAGCTTGGAAAATTTTGATTCCTGGCATTGGATCAATACCAGCAAGTATGTTCTAATTAGCTTTTAATGACAGCACGATTTGCGCTGCCTGTATGTCCTATCTCTTGCTGTTTCATTGGAGCTTTTCATTTGGAGCCTCCAAACTTGTTTGTACTTTGGCAGTACTGTTTGCTCTGTTTCTGGCACCGGTGCGGATGGAATCCATTACTGGAAGGACGTGTGCTGGAGAAGAGATGAGTGAATGCGTCACATTGATTAAAAGTACAGTTTGTGACTAGCTTTTGCTACACAGCAGTTACGTAGAGCGTATGGTCACTAAAACAAGCTGAATACTGGGTGGTGATGCCAAGTGAGTCCATAAATGCTTGGATGTGCTCGAAAGCCACAGGCAGGAAGATTGTATGTGCTTGTATTTGGGTTTTTGAACATGCACATGCTTGGCATTTCCTTAGGAGGTCACCGCAGCTCAGAGGATCCTGGCGTGTCTTTGTAGAGAAGGGACATCGTCAACTTATTCATCAGTGAGGTGGATGAAAGGATGGAGTGGACCCTCAGCAAGTCTGCTCATGGTACAAGACTGGAAGGAGTGGCTGACATACTGTGCTGCCCTTCCTGGGCAGGCTGAAGAGTTGGCTGGAGGGGAACCTCATGAAGTTCAACAGGGGCAAGTGTAGGGTCCTGCACCTGGGGAGAAACAACCCCCTGCACCAGCACAGGTGAGGTGTTGACCTGCTGGAAAGCAGCTCTGTGGAGAAGGACCTGGGAGACTTGGTAGACAAGTTCACCATGAGCCAGCATTGGGTACTGATGCTCAAGAAGGCAGATGGCATCCTGGGGTGCTGAGGACTCCAGAGCTGGACCCAGCACTACAGGGAGTCTTCCCAGAGTGGAGCAGAGGGGCAGAATCCTCTCCCTCGCCCTGCTGCCCACACTGCTGGGGATGCAGCCCAGGGTGCCATTGGCTTCTAGGCTGCAAGTGCACGGTGCCAGCTCATGTCCAGCTTTTCACCCCCAATTTTTCATTCCTCCCTTTTGCATGATTTATCTATTTTTCTTTTCCATTTCCAAGGGGGAAAAAAAAAAGATTTTGTATTCCTTGGAGTTTCAATTAATTTTCCTGACCAGTGAGCCATCTGGTGTTTTCTTGGGTTTCACTGTGTTTTTGTCATTAAACATGTCAAACACAAGTTTCTTCTTGCACCCCATGTTCCCGTAGTTGGGAAGCAAACCCCAAGATATAGTGGTGTCCATTTACACCTTCCTTCTCCCACCTTCTCCTGCCTTCTCCCACCCTAGCTCAAGGCTGAGTTAAGCTGCAGGGCAGGCAGCAGTGTCTGGAGCGGGGTTCCCAATGGTGAGCCATGCTGTGCTGGTTTTGTAATGCTGAGTAAATTCAAAGTATTGTGGTGTACAGGAGATTTCCTCTGCTGTGGTTCTCTGGTCATGGGGCCTGTCTGCACATGTCTGGTACAATGGCGCGCTTCGATGCACGGAGTAATGATCTCTGTGTGGTGGAACACAGACCAACTTGTGTTGACTCTCCAGCCCTGCCGTGCGTGGAGGGGAGGGAGCTGGCCAAGCCTGCAATGAATTATTCATCCAAGTATAAAGAGCAGATTGAAAGCCTTTGGCTTTTACGGTAGGGAAGGCAGGAGTTCCATTTCGGCTCAGTGGAGCACTATGTAACCTTCAGAAAACTATTCTGAGCTTTCAGTGTTTCTGCTGCTTCTTTGAGGTATGGGATTTATCACTGAAATACACTTTTGTTCAACACAAAACTTTCTGCCCGTGTTGTCTTTCCTTTATGATTCTGCTCTGTTTTAGTTTTTGGACAGTCAGTTAAACCTCAAGCAGAAGCTGCAGTATCCCAGCAGGGAGAAAGAGACCCCTGGAGATCATCTCATCCAACTCCCCTGCTCCAGCAGGGTCACCCAGAGCAGGGGGCCCTGGATCGCATAGACCAGGAGGGTTTGAAATCTCTCTAGAGAAGGAGACTCCACAGCCTCTCTGGGCAGCCTGGACCAGGGTCTGGCACCATTGCCTGAAGTTCACCAGTTGTAGGCCTGTTTCTTTCTCTTGAGCAAAAAAGGGCAATGTTACTTGAGGTCATTACTAAAGCCAGTACAGATTGATGTAGGCCTACCTAGTACAAAAGTCTTTTGTGAATCAAAAATTAAAATGGGGGGAAGATAGGAAAATTGCCCTCTTTTCCTTTGTATGGCTTGGTTTATTTTGTTTTTAAGGTATTAATTGCAACAGCAATAGAAGACCAGGTAAGTTCAGTGTCGCCTTTTAGTTTGAAGACAGTAGTAAAGGCATAGGGAGGATGAAATTCATGGTGCTGTTGTCCTTGCATGATGTTAAGTAAGTTAAACCTGCTCTTACCACTAACTCTTTGGTAGTAAAAAGCTATCTCTACTGACTAGTTTGTAGGTGTCTAGGAAGCCTTTTCTGAAACCCTTTTTCTGATGCAAAGGGCTTTAGAACTGGCAGCTCTTTGGAGAACAGTGTCTCCTTTGTTGTTTGAGATTAAATCCTTTTCATCTCCTGCAGTGTGAGGTGGATGTGAGTTTGCTTCCTAGGTGGAAACTGAGGGCTTCATCCTACTCACGTTTGTCATGGTGGCAGTAGATTCTGGCTTGTGGAAAATGTGTAGACACCGTCAGTTCTTAGACGTGGGTCTTCAAGCTGTTCTGAAAACTTTGGACTATGATCTACAACAGAGGAGAATTCTTTTTAACAAAAAAATAATCTTATTCTGTTTCTGGGACTTAAATAAAACTTCACAGTGTTTCTTGTGGCATCTCTGTTCCCCTAGCTTATGTTCATTATTTTCCTTTCACAGTGCCTTTGTTCAGAAGGTACCTGTATGTTGGGGAAACACAAAGCTTCAGTGATACCCGTTGTAATCTCCAACAGCTTTTCTTCATGGGGAGGAGGAGTGAAGGGAAAGGAGCAGTGGCAGGATATTTTAACTCCTAAATGACAAAGTGAAATGGCACATTCTTCCAACATAGGTTTTGCTTGAGACTGTATTGAAAACATGCTAAGCTTTTATTCAGACACAGATGAACAGTATTAACTGTTCCTCAGCTGCACCTTTTTTTGTGTTAAATCTCTACCTTCTGCTCCAAACTTGATGTCTAGCCACTGGAGTGGGCATCCCTGAACACCTGTTGGAAAGGAGGAAACGGGTAGAGCCAGTCCCTGCCAAATGCTTGATACCACAGCTTCTGTGTGGCTCACGCTGTTGGACTGTGGCCCATAAAGGCTGGGGAGCCAAAACCAGGGTCACTGTGGGGTGCTTTGTGTCAACTGGGATGACATTTGCAGAATGTGTCGTAATACAGCTGTGACTCCCGAAGGAAAGGTGAAATCAGGATGCTGGTGAATGAAGTTACCAAGGCTGTCGGAGGAGTCTGCCCAAGTACTGGATGTATTGAATTCCTCTGCCTCAGGGGCTTCTAATACTTGACACTTTCAGAAACATTAAACCCATTTTTACCTAAGCAAAAGCCAGATTTTGTAAGTGACATCACTTGCATGGTGTAGCAGGCTTACTGGTCATTAAGGAGCTTATCTGTTACCATTAACTTAGTTAATGAAGTCAGCTAGCTCTGCTGGGGGGAGGTGTTACCAGAGGGGCTGCTTCTTTGGGACATTGTTTGAGTCCGAGTGGTTGTGTGAGGTGGGCAGCCTAGAGGACTGCGTCCCTTGGAATAAAGGCTTCTTGCCTTTGTAAGGAGGTCAAATGTGCATTCCTTTGAATTTCAGAAGGCTGAGAACACTTCATGCCCTTTTTTTTTTTTTGTGTGTGTGTGTGTGTAGAGACAGCATTAGGTACATCAGAAGGATTAAAAAACCCCTACACCTTTCCCGCAATATTTCATCTTTCTGTCGGTGGCAGGTAGCAAGTGCAGCAAAATGAGCACAACCCCAGATGTTCTTCTTTGAAATGTCTGTTGCTGCAGAGAAACTCTGGGAACCTGCTGGATGTAGAGGCTTACAAACAGTGATGCCTTGAGGGGAGGAGAGGAAACACAGGCCTCTGATACAGACTTCCTGAATTCCAAAGCTTATTCTTTTAAAAGATACCCTCCCACTAATCTGCAGATGTGCTGCATTGTGTTGGGCTGGTTTGTGACATGAATGAGTGAGAGCTCCTGGTTTGGGGCTGCCTGGGCTAAAAAAAGGGTGAAGAGGAGAATCTTGTGTTTGTGGTGATAGAAACTGATTCCCCATGTGCATTGGACTCCTCCATGGACAGCAGCATTAGCAGATCATCCTGAGGCAGTAACGTGTCTTTGTGCTCTTTACATCAAGCCTGAAACTCAGTCTTGAGTAAGTGGGGGGTATAAAGAAATGTCATTAAACTGTTGCCAAGACCTGACCACTTCTGGGATCATGGTGCATCTTCTAAGTGCTAAGTGGAGGGAAATAAAGGTTGAGGTTTCTGTGCTTGACAGTATAAATAGAAGTTGAGTGATGGTAAATGTAGACTTAAGGCCTCACTGTTACATCCATCCCCCTAAAAGACCAGGAAGAGAAATGGTGACAGTTACAGAAAATATGAAAGGAAATGAAAATGTCCTGTGAAAATGCAAAGGAGCTTCTGCCCTGGCCGGTGGGTCAATACAGGCCACTGCCAGAGCCTGCTTCCAGATGTGACACTGTCAACACTCAACAAAAGTTCAGGTTTTTTGGGTCCCAAAATATCTCTCCTGGGTAGCTGTGCCCTTTTATTGGGCTTTTTGTTGTTTTGATTAAAATCCACTGCTTCATAAAAGTCATGGATAGTTCTTTCCTTTCTAGGTCTCTGCTGGTAGCCTGGTCTCACCATCGACGGCTTATTCAGAGCTTCCTCCAGACATGAGCTCCAAGGTGTGACTAGTGGCTCCTTGCTCTGTGCATGTGTAGCATGTCTTGCAAGGACATTGGGAATCCTTTCCCAGGCCCTTGTCACCTGCCAGAGCTACAGCAAGACATTGTGGTGCTGCAGGTACCCCTGAAGAGGGGCTGGAGTGACAAGAGCAGAAAGTGAGAATGTGCCCAGCATCAGCACAGATGTGCAGTGCTTTGCTGCTGTGCCTTAGACATTCTGTCCCTTTGTCCTGCTGCCTTGTACACCTGCAGCGCACTTACTTGTGCAACCCCAGTAGACACATGACCCCCCTCACTAGGTAGTGTTTTCACCAGAAGTTCTCGATGTATTTAATGTCACATTGAATGATGAGTCTTTTGCAGGTGTCTCTCTTCTGCCAGTTGCCAATACAGTATCTCTCTGGTCATTTGTCCCTCGCTCCAAGAAGTACATTGAGGGACTGGAGTGTGTCCAGAGAAGGGCAACAAAGCTGGTGAAGGGTCTAGAACACAAGCTGTGTGAGGAGAGGCTGAGGGACCTGGTGTTGTTTTCTCTGGAGAAAAGGAGGCTCAGGGGAGACCGTCTTGCTCTCCACAACTCCCTGAAAGGAGGTTGGAGCCAAGTGGGGTTGGTCTCTTCTCCCAAGGATCAAATGTTAGGATAACAAGAAATGGTGCCAAGTTGTACCAGGAGAGGTTTAAATTGGACACGAGGAACAATTTCTTCCCTGAAAGGGTTGTGAAGCCCTGTCCCAGGATGCCAAGGGCAGTGGTGGAATCCCCACCCTTGGCAGGGTTTCAAAGCCATGGAGATGTGGTGCTGAGGGATCTGGTTTAGTGGTGACCTGGCAGTGCTGGGTTAATGGTTGGGCTCAGTGACCTTAAAGGTCTTTTCTATCCCAAAGATTCTATGATTCTGTTTGTTCCCTTGATCTGAAATGTGCTGATGGTAGGAGGACCAGAATATGGCTTTGCACAGCTCGTTGGGCTCTATCGTCACTCTCTGTTGGGTGAAATGACTAACGATACTGTATTGCCTTGCCTTGTGTTACATATGAGCCAGCAGTGAAAGCAAAAGAAAAGGCACTACAGGATTTAGCCAAGTTGAATTATGAACAGTTCAGAAGACAGATGGACACTTAAGAGGGTCACAGGCATAATGGCACAGGCTTTCCAGGCTGCTGCTTATTCTCTGCCGCTTTCCATTTGGCTTTTATTAAAGGGATCAAAGAGGTTTCAAAGGAAGATGATGATTAAAGTTTAAAAGCTGATGCATTTGGAAAGAGCTTTATTTTCAACTACAGTGCCCAGCTTCAGAAGTGCATGTCTTGGGGATCTGAGGGTCAGCTGTCTCCACTGCTGAGCTGGCCTCGCCTCAGAGCGTCAGCTGCCCTGGCAATTTGCACCTGAGCTTTAGGTGACAGAATCAGCATTGTCCTCAGCTCTGAACTACAAAGCAACTGGCACATTATTCTTCAAATAAGCTGAACAGGAAAAATTGTGTAACTTTGTGTTGATTTTTTTTTTTAGGGACGATGTTATTTATGCTGACTCTCTCTTGAAGAACATTAATCTTGTGGCTTCTAGTCTAGACGGGGAGGTAGAGAAACCTGGCTTTGGTTCCTAGGTCTTCCACAGTCTGGCAGAGAACTGTAGCATGAGAAACTTGTCTCTGCAGATGGAACAAGTCTTAATTATTTTGTTCTCTAATCGAGCACCATGTGTTATTAAATTAGACAGATTTTTTTTTTTAATGTAATGAAAACAAGGCCATTAGAGCTGCTATGATGGTGGCCATTGAAGAACAGTTGAGGCGTGTGCACAGCTGTACACCTAAGGAAAGCTCAGGAGCATGCATTGAGCCATTTCCAGCAGAGATGTATGTAACTGAATATGTTTGTATAAGTTTCTTTGTTATTTCTTTTTGTTCCTTGATTGCGTGACTTTGGATTTGTATTAATTTTATATTTTTGGATTTTTTATATTTCTTTAGTGAAGACAAATTTGCAGAATAAACCCAGGCTGGATAAAAATGGCAATAGTGCACTTCTGCCTTTGTGCCATCATTAGGTGATTGTGGACTCCTTCCTAACTGGTTGTTTCCTCTTCTAGGATAAGAGAAATCATGAAGAAAGCGTCTCTCCCACCAGCCGATCCTGACACCCCGCTGTCAGTTACTTTGGCCATAGTTGAGTCAGATTCCACAATAGTCTACTATAAAGTGACCGACGGCTTTGTAATACCAGATCCTCCTGACGATACTGAAGATGCTGAGGATAAACAGTGGAGAAAGAAAAGAAAGAAGCTTTTCAAATGATGAAGACAAACAGACTTTTCTTGAACTACTGTCCTCAAACCTAAACAAATCCAGGAACTGATGTATGTAGATAAGTAGTGCACTGAAGTCTGCCCTCTGTCTGGGGAGAGTGAAGTCTTGTGCAGCTGCGCTGTAAAGAAATGCCATGTGAAGTCTGAAATGGGTCACACTTTGTTGGATGGCTTCTGACTAATAAATATACTTGTGACATCCTTCCAAAGCTTGTCTCTGCTTTCTGTCTCCTCAAGTACATAAGGAACAAACACATCCTTACCCATATTCTAAATCCTGCTTAAAGGTAAATCGTAGAGGTTTTGGGCAGGAATATGGATACCAAGGCTTTGGAGTTCACAGAGTGTCTTTGTCTTAACCCTGTCAGAAGTGCTCATGCTGCTTCCCAGGCTCCAATGCTGAGCAATTTCTTTCTTCCCTCTGCTTTTAGAGGAAAGATTTTTCCACAGAAATACTTTAAATTTTCTCTGCAGAGAGAAAACTGACTATAGCAATGCCAGGGGCTACTAGAGCATGAGTCTTGTGAGGAGAGGCTGAGGGACCTGGGGTTGTTGAGCCTGCAGAAAAGGAGGCTCAGGGGAGACCTCGTTCTGAACAACTCCCTGAAAGGAGGTTGGATCCAGGTGGGGTTGGTCTGTTCTCCCAAGAAATGAGTGAGCAACGGGGCAAGAGGAAATGGCCTCAAGTTGTGCCAGGGCAGATTTAGGGTGGATATGAACAATTTCTTCCCCAAAAGGGTTGTGAAGGCCTGTCCCAGGCTGCCCAGGGCAGGGGTGAAGTCCCCATCCCTGGAGGGGTTTCAAAGCTGTGGAACTGTGGTGCTGAGGGACAGGGTTTAGCAGTGCTCTGGCAGTGATGGGTTAAGGGTTGGACTTAATGATGTTAAAGGTCTCTTCTAACCAAAACAATTCTCTGATTCTCCTTTCACAAAGCATAGACTAGTAAAGGGTGCTCTCTGGAGAACTGTGGAACTTGTGAGCAGAGGCCAGGCTCTCATGGAGGTAGGTTATGACTGGATCAACCCTACCTGACAGTGTTGACTCAAGGCAGCGTTACTCACATAACTGAACACGCACCATGATAATGGTCACAATCCAGGAGCACCATCAGGCACCTTTTCCACAGCCACTGTCTGTCCACAGACAACTGTCTTTAAGAACCAACAGTGTGTTTTCATCCCAGCATGATGAAATTGTCTACATGGTGTCCTGCCCTCTCCTTGGGTTTCCTGTCTGTGAAATAGCTTCAGTGTGCTTTTAGTGCTTGGCCATGATGTCAGTGCTTAAAGCTGTCTGAAGAGGAGCACAACAGGGCATGTTTTTATCTGTCATCAATATGTATCATCTTACAAGCCATGAGTGGACACTAGCTGTTACCTGCTTCATATGGCAAGCAGGTTTCTAAACCCAGTGTAATTTCTAGGATTTCTCCTTTATTTGGATGTAGCTTTTGCTCCTTAAACAGGCTGCCCAAGAGGTACTTCAGCAAGGAATACCTCTAGAAGAAAAAAAACCTGACTTTCATTTTTTTTTCTACTGGAATTTTCCATGTCTTTCACATAGAAATCTTCTTCAGGTTAAACTTAGAGCTTCTTGGCAATCAGGTAAGAAGCAGCTTCTTGAGTACAAAACTGTCTGGATGACATTTGCGTGGCCAAGGACCGCACATTCAAAATTTGAAGTACAAGAACTCTTTTCTAGCTTGGGTACAAGCTGGAAATGAAAGACCATTTAAGCTTTGCTATCCCTATGACTAGAGTGGGTGTGTTTATGGTTGTGGAGTTGGAACCTCATTTGGCCAAAGATGCTGGGAGGCAGAACAGTGTAGCAGAGAGAGCCCAGGACAGGAATGTCTTTGCAGCCCATGTAATGTCAGATGTTGCATTTGGGTGCTGATTCTGAAAGTGTTGCCCAAGTTTGGGCAACTGCTTTTCTGTCTTGTTCAGATTTCAGCCCTCTTGGAGTGCTCCTGGCCTTGCAGCACATGCTCACCTCTCCCAGCTTTCCCTAGAAACTGGGACGAGAAAGGTGAATTGTTACCCAGAGCTCTGCATGGAACCTGTGGGCAAAAGGGAAAACATTTCTCAGCTTCCCCACCAATGCCATCAGTTGGTGGGATCCAAGGGGACTTGGTCTTACTGATCTGTGGGGAACAGGCTGCTGGGTACATCCAGGTGCTTTGCTGAGCCCATACTAGTCAAAGAATCATTTTGGTTGGAAGAAACCATTGAGTCTCACTAGTCCAGGAAGCTACTCCAAGCATGTGAGCAACTCTCTGATGTCCCTTGGACATGTGCTGTGCTTTTCATCTTTTTGTTATTAGCATTTCACAGAATCACAGCATGGTAGGAGTTGGAAGGGACCCCTGGAGATCATCTGCTCCTACCCCTCTGCTCCAGCAGGGTCACCCAGAGCCAGGGGGCCCAGGATTGCACTGTCTAGGAGGGTTTGGAATCTCCCCAGAGGAGAGCCCCAGCTCCCTGTGCAGCCTCTGCTAGGGCTCTGTTACCCACATGGTAAAGAAGTTTCTCCTTATGTTTAGGTGAAACTTACTGTGTTCCAGTTTGTGCCCATTGCCCCTTGTCCTGTCACTGGGCACCACTGAAAAGAACCTGGCCCCATCCTGTTGGCTTCTCCCCTTTAGATATTAATCACCATTGAGAAGATCCTGATATTTCTCACCGCTCTCCATTATGACAGAACAGTTTCTTCCAAGTAGTTCCTCACATACAAGCTGAGATCTTTGGCAGCTACACCCACTCAGAAAGGCTTACTGCTGGCAATTTTTGTTTTCAGCTATTAGCCTGGTCCTGCATAGGTTGAGCTCAGATGCGTTACAATGGTATGTCCATGTACCCTGTTCTGCTGGAAGAACTGGTCAAGCCATACGTGGGGCTGTTTGTGTTCTGATGCAGTCAGAAACCAAACGGTTGTTTGGTTTTTTTCCTGTCCGGCAAGGGGAGACGGTGAGTCTGTGGGCTTTGGTCATGGAGAAAGGCAAAGAAAAATTCTCTTTCTCTGTCTTGTTCCCATCACAGAGGAAAAATGTGATTTTATTTTGGTCCGATGCCATGCTGCCTTAAAAGGGTACCTGTGTGCTGACTCCTGACGTGCTGCATTTGACCTTTACAGCGATATTTCGTGTACTCTACTGCCTATTCCAGAAAGCAAATTTTACACTTTCCTAGGCTGCATACCATCAGGTAAATCGTCCTTGTTATAAGCTGTGAAATACTTCAGCCCCTGTGTTGAGTACACACTGGAAAAGAGCCGGTTGTGTGCAAAGAAGGGTGTAACGAATGCTGCACGCTGCAGAATGTATACTTATTATAGAATTTACCTTTACACAATGCACACTAACTCCAAAAGCAAATTCTTTTGCATTTGCTTCAGTTTCTGGGAAATCCTGCCACTTTGCAGTGTGCTGCATGACTGATGCTTGGCTTTACCCTTCTTTTTCTTATTTCTACACAGAAAGATTAGCACAGCTCGAGCCACCTCATTCCTATGCTGAATGGCACTTACCCAGTCTGCAGAAGCTGAGCTGTAGAAACAGTGTCCAGGGGGCCATGATTTCTGCCATGTGTCCCACAGAGAAATTATTATAAAGGCCTTTTTCCAGCCTCCTTAGATTGTGGTGGTTCTTTGTTTCTGAGGAAAAAAGAAACCAAAACCAAAACAAAACCAAAAGAAGAATAAATAATATCACAGCACTGTTTGTCCCATAGGAATTGCAACATCAACAAGGGGATGTTAACTAAGTTCAGAGCCATCTGTGCTGTTCCTTTATATCTTTTTTAAAGGTGTGTTCTTTTTTTACAAGTTTTACTTGCCAAGCACAGCTTGATTTGTTTTACTGATCGCCCTTGACTAACAGTTTTAAAAATCTTAAGAGTATCATTTTCCAGTAGACTATTGTTTCAAGTGTTTTCTCTCTTCAAAGAGATATTTGGATTGAAGCTTCCCCACCGAGTAAAGAATGACAGAAAAGCAAAGTGATGTTTGGTGTGGATTTGATGGCAAGACTCAATGCCCAGTTAAATAAGCGAGCGTCCGCTTTGGTTTATGCAAACTCTGTGTCCTTGAGGCATCACTGTCACCCAAACTGCCCTATATTCAGACTCAATGCAACACACAGAGAATATTTTATGCAAAAAACCACCAGTCAAGAAGCAGGAAGTCTTGTCAGATGCATAACAAGGATCTGTGGTAGCACAAAGTGGCCAAGAGACACGTGCTGCAGCAGTCAGCTGCTGAAAGCGAGCGTCTTCTATGGCACTTTCACCTTCTTGGTGCTCAATAAGCAGGAGCAAGTGCGTCTGTTTGGACAGCAGGTTCCTCCCATTGGAGTCACCTACACCTTTGTGGTTGTGTGGATGCTCACTGTGGAGCAACCAGGTGAGCAAAGGACGCTGGAGCTTCGGCTCACACCCTGTCCCTGCATGTCAGGGCATGCCAGTGATGAGGTCCCTGGCAGTGCTGCCCAGCAAGCTGTGGCCAGATGAAGGGGTGTTGCTTCCATACTGCACCGAAAGCAGGATCCCCTATGAAAATGGCCCTCAACATTCCTACAAAACAGTTCAGTCTTTCAGAAATCACTAGAAGAAAAACACGGTCTTCTCTTGCAATTCTCAAGCTGGTCAAGGTTTTCCACAGGATCTCTTGCTTGGACACAAAATTGAAAACTCAGTTAACATTACTAAAACCAAATGATCTTAATCTTACTCTTTTTCTGGGTCAGCAAACCAACAAAGCTTTTTTTGTTTCATTGAAAACATTTTTTTTTATTCCTTTTAATAAAGAGTCCATATGAATTTATTAATCATCCTGCTAGTATTGCAGGTCTGTAGGAATGAGATTTTTAATAAGTTGTCCCAGTAGTTTACAGGAATCTAAACTCCATTGACTAGCCCATAAGTCCTGCTTTACAGAAATGGGTTTAATGCCAATTTCCTCTAGTCCTCCAGGATTGTTCCAGCCCATTATAACCCAATAGTTTAAAACATCCTTAAGTCATTAGCCAAAGCAAATAAACTAAGATACATCCATGCTCTAATTAACTAAACATTCTCAAACCTAATGGCCTTTCACCTCTGCTTCCTGTATTCCTACTCCACCTTCATTTTAATTGTGCAATCCGCTTTGTAAGGCTGAAGCGATAGTGTTGAAATCTCTGGCCCTTTCATAGATCATAGACTCATAGGCTGGTCTAGGTTGGAAGGGACCTTTCGAGGTCATCCAGTCCAACCACCCTGCAGTGAGCATGGACATCTGTAACTGGGGCAGGTTGCTCAGAGGCCTGTTCAGGGATGGGGTATCGACCACCTCACTTGGCAACGTGGGCCCAGGTCTCACCACCCTCAGCATAAAAGATTTCTTGCTTCTCTGCAGTCTAAAGCTCTCTCTTTCAGTTTAAAGCCATCACCCCTTGTCCTGTCACAACAGGTTCTGCTAAAGGCCTGTCCCCATCTTTCTGACAGGCCCCTTTCAGATACTGAAAGGCTGAAATAAACAGGACTGGGAGGATTTTGGTGCATCACTGGTGCAGACCCTGCCTCAGCACTCCCAGCTACAGCAGATGGTCAGCAGGCAAAGCAATCTCAACCACGATTGCAAGGGTTCCCACACAATTTCAACCACCAACAAATTGCTACCCTGGCAAGTAACCCCTGTGCAGAAATCCTTAACTCTTCAAAACTAGCTGCAGCTGCACCTCAGCTTTCAGAATGTCCCAGGGAGTTAACCTTTTTTCCATTTTCTTTCCCTCATTTCTCAGATGTTCCTGCTTTGGTAACACCGTGAGCCTGAGGAACCACAGACTCAGCCTTTAGCTGCAAACCTGACTGACAGCCCATGTGCTGGGGTGGATTAATGAGCACTCCAACTCCTGTTTAGCTACATACGATGTGCTGTGTCCTCCTCATCTAACTGACATCATTCATTGCCCTGATGGTTTATCATCTCATTAATAATTCTATATATCCCCACCTATCTACAAGCTTCTCCCCATGTTTCTTGTATGGCCAACAAGCTCCGATGGCTTTGCTCATCTTTTTCATAGCTTTTTTTCCCCCCTTTCTCGCTACTCTAGTCATCTTGCAGCAATACTTTCATTGTTGTTTGCTGCCCTCCTGGCCTGTGTTTCATATGTAGCAACCCATTCCTTAATTACCCTCAAATTTATCTATTCAATCTATCTGGAAGTTCCTGGGTTTTTTTCCAACCTTCCTGCTACCATCCTGTCTTCTACTGGAGTGTCTAGATGGTCTCCATCTATTCCTTTCTCTGTTGTAATCCAGGTACCAATTGGCCATCTCAATTCCACCAGACCAATCCCATTTACCACCAAAAATCTTGGTACCACCTGATATAAGGTCTCATGAGCACTGTGGTGATGTCCAACCTGCAGAGGTGGGCCTCTCTTGAAGACTGCTGCTTTCATGGTGCAGAGTGGCCATCACACCCCTCCCTTTCCACCATCTGAAACACCTAAATTAACACCTATGGTGGATGTTTGCTGGATAAATCGTCAGGGTAGAGCTGGCTGGAGCCATCGGTCTGTGTTTGCACCAGAGGGCGCTTACAGACTGCTGAGCAGCAGCCATCCTCCTCTGGGGAAGCCAGAGCTTGGCAAAATCCACTTGCATTCCGCTGCCTGGCTCATGAAAACAAAAGGAGGAAAAAAAGCCCTGTAATCAGCAACGCCTGCAATGAAGCCCTCCCTTCTTGAATGTTAAAATGATGCTGAAATTCAGCAACCTGGATTGGATTGGCACTAGTGTAGCCAGCAGGACTAGGGCAGGGATTATACCCCTAAACTCAGCACTGGTGAGACTGCACCTTGAATCCTGGGTTCAGTTTTGGGCCCCTCACTCCAAGAAGGACATTGAGGGACTGGAACATGTCCAGAGAAGGGCAACAAAGCTGGGGAAGGGTCTAGAGCACAAGCTTTGTCAGCAGAGACTGAGGGACTTGGGGTTGTTTGGTCTGGAGAAAAGGACGCTCAGGGGAGACCTTCTTGCTATTTCTAAGGAGGCTGGGGCCAGGTGGGGTCAGTCTCTTCTCCCAAGAAACAAGCGACAGGAGAAGAGGAAATGGCCTCAAGTTGTGCCAGGGAAGGTTTACATTGGGCATGAGAAACAATTTCTTCCCTGAAAGGGTTGTGAAGGCCTGTCACAGGCTGCCCAGGGCAGTGGTGGAGTCCCCATCCCTGGAGGGGTTTCAAAGCTGTGGAGATGTGGTGCTGAAGGAGCTGGTTTAGTGGTGACCTGGCAGTGCTATGTTAATGGTTGGACTCAATGATGTTAAAGGTCTCTTCCAACCCAAATGATTCTATGATTGTATGCTACAAAGATGCCAGACTGGGTTGAGTCTGAAGAGATGGTGGTTCAGTCTGAAAACCAGAATTGGGCTGATGGATGCTGGCAGCTTAAGTCCTGGATCTCCAGAAACAACTGGCCAAAGGGGCTGCCCTCACCCACCTGCCTGGAAGATGAAAACCACACACATAATGTCCTTGTTGAAGGACTGGGATTTCCTCAGCGTGAAGCTTTCTCACAATGTAAAATTCTGTGCCCTGAGCTATACAGGCCAAAATAACTCAGATAATCTCATTAATTTAGAGGTCTGCAAGTGACTGCTGTGGTTGAAAATTTGAAAATTGAAAATCATAAAAACTAAATGCACCTGGAAGTGTTTGTCTGCCTGTGCCACTGATTTACACAATCAAAGGGTATCAAATCCTTTTGTGGACCTGAGGCCCCTCTGCCCTCCCCATCCTCCCTTGCTAGTCTGCTCCCAGTCAGCCCAGCCTCAGAAGGACAATCAGCCCTGGAGATGTTTACCCTGGGATCCCCTTCTTCATGACAGGAGCATCTCTTCTATAAGCTGGTCTGATACAACTGCTTTACGATATCACTGCTGAGTTGGTGAGTGAGATTTTCCATCATGACTGACTTTTAAATAACAGAGTGAAAGGGAGTATGATTTTAGCATTTCCTGGAGGCTCAGATAACCAACCCTGCTTATTAATAGCATTACGTGACTTAATTAGGGTGAATGGTAGATGGTTCAGTACACTGGCTGTTGCCCACTCTCCATCTATTAGAAAAAACAAGAACAAGACTTGGGGGGCTGTGTTTAAATTGCTCCCTACTGTCTGGAGCCTCAGCAGCTGACTTTTCCATGCCGTTGCTTCAGCAAGGGGGCAGGGTGTGAAGCAAGGGCAGCCCTGCCAAGCATTACGGCAAAACACCACAGAAGAGTCTTTTAGCCAGCCAGGGCACTTCACCTTTGCTACTGCGGTAGCCTCTAACTCAACAGCCTGCCCAGTGAGGTTCTCAAAAGCTGCCCCAGTCCTTGCTCTTTCCCATTTAATTCCCCTTATAAAATATAAAATTTTATCTGCTGTGTTACCCCAGAGTGACAGTAACCACAGCTGCCCACTGCCTTCACCAGAACCCTGCAGCCTACCCTCTAGATTCACACGTGTTTTTTTAAAACTTAGGATAAATATCCAGAGGGAAAATCTTGCTTGGTGCTAGCCATAAAAGATCATATTTAATATAAAAGAACATGAGATACCATAAATGATCCAGTATTGAACAAAAGAAGTGGCTGAGAGAGCCGAGAAATCCTTTCTGTGCTTAAAAATATGGTACATTGTGCAGAAAATGGTAGAGCAGAAGAGAAAGCGGTTGTTCTCCCAGGAAAAATTAATTTACTGAAAAAACCCAACCAAAATTGAAACTAGAAGGAAAGTATTAAATCACTTGAGCTCTGGCATTTAAAAGATATTGCTTATTTTCCTAAGAACTAGGTTGCTGCCAGTTGGGTGTTTATGATAATCACCATCCTAAGGAGGGACTGGATCAGCTGACCAACTATTGCTAAAGCAAAATTATCAAAACAGAGAGCAGTGGTAATTACTGGCAAAATGGGTTTGGCAATGAGATCTCGTGATAGATGAGAAACTGTTTAGGATAGAAATCATGAGTTGCGTATATCAAGGGAAGCATCAGGGTGGAAGGAGGTTACTCAACGAATTTGTTCGAGGGTTGATCTTTGGTCTATTACTGTTCACTGTTTTAATTGCTGGTGTTAGACTACACACAAGCACAAAGTTAAGTATCAAGGCAGCAAAAAATATGAAAGAGAAAGAAAATATCATGTGAGAAGGAGCAAATGATGCTGAGATCCAGGGGGAAATAAACTCTGTCCAGCCTGTGGTGTTGCTCATCCAGGTGCACATCCACTTTGGTTTACTGGTTAGGACTGATGGAACCAGGCCCTGAACATATTGGCCACTCTCAGTGAAATGCCACCAAAGAATATGGCTGTGAAAAGACAAATACAACTTCTAGAACCTCTCAGGTGAAATATTCCCAGCAGATGTGGGTAATCCCATAGGTATCAGTGCTGAATAAGGCACCTGCCCTGTCTCTAAGATACTTACAAATCTAAATCTACCCTCTTCCAGTTTAATAGCTTCAGACTGGTAGAGGGTAGATTTAGATTAGAAACTAGGAAGAAACTCTTCACTCTGAGGGTGGTGAGACACTGGAACAGGTTGCCCAAGGAAGTTGTGGTTGCTCCATCCCTAGAAGTGTTCAAGGCCAGGCTGGATGGAGCTTTGAGCAACCTGGTTTATTGGGAGGTGTCCCTGCCCATGGCAGGGGAGTTGGAACTAGATGATCTTTTAGGTCCCTTCCAAATCAACCCATTCTGTGATTCTGTGATTCTATACCTGATGCAATGTTGGGCACCCAGGTCCTGTTAGCCAGGATGGGTAATGGTGGATCCTTCCTAGAAGAGAGCTGAACTTGCTCAAAGGCTTCTTCACTGTCTGACCAAACCCAGTGCTCATGGATATGGAGGCACAGGTGTCAGATAATGCTGTACTGAGGAACATCAGGTCAGCCAACGCTCAGCTGACCCCTCCTGCCACCAGAGAGGGAGACAGTTACTTGGAAGGCTACACATTCAAACCTTCTTCACCACGGTGGGAGTGAGAGAAAATATCTCCTGCATTCAGGCTGCTTCATACAGCATGGATGTCATGTTGGGATTACAGGTTTGGTTTCACAGGAAGGGAAACAACTGGAATATGTGAATAATCAGGTGAACGATTTACCCTCTTGGCTTGTATGTCTCTGTTGGAGCTCAACAGGACTGGCAAGGGAGGTTTTCTGGGGGAGCTGAGAAAGAGGGTCAGGAGAGTATCTGCATCCAGGTGTTTGTTTTCAAGACCACCAGGAGAAATGCCGTCTGGGATCAGAGCAGGCTGGAAACATTTTTAGAGTGTATTTTTTAAAGCCAGCTATTAAAATGTGTTGTCAACGTAATGCATTTGGCTAAAAGAGTTTCAGCTGAGCAAAGAGAATTTACACATCAGCACAAAAATCCAAAAAAACCTCTGGGTGGTAATTTTCCCAAGTCAGACTAATTCCCATCCAGCTTGTTCCCCAGCATTGTCTTTTAATTGCTAGAGCCTCCCAGAAAGGCTTGTGCAAGGAGAGAAAGCTCATAATTAGCCCAGCATTTTTCTTTCCTTTGTTGTGAGTCTGCAGGGATTGGCCTTTTCAACATTTCTCATTTGGTTAAATCATTTTGTTCTAGTGGGTTGGTAGAAGGGGGAACTGGGATGGAGGAAGGGGAGTTGCTGTTGTGCTGTTCAGGCATCTCAGCTTCTATTGCTGGCTTCAGGGAGATGAATTTTGTTGGCACGTGTCAAAGGAAGATTTCTCTCCTGTTCCACAAAATCACTTTTTTTTAAGTAATCTGACAGGAAAATCCTAATGCTAATGTAGGGTGGTTTGGCCACCCTAGGAAAAGCACTGAGGAGAAGACCTGAAACTTTGAAGAACCCCAACAGAAAAGCAGTGCAGAACAATGGACGGAGTCCTTTTCTGCTCCTGCCCCTCTTCATCTGCAGCATCCATCCAGTTCTCTACATCAGACGTATTTATGCAGTGCTCTTCCAGCAGCACATGGGATCGGTGGCTCTCTCATTTATTTTTTAATAGCTAAGCCTCCTTAGAAAACTCAGTCTTGATCCAATGCAGACTTAAGCAAATAACTGAGATCACAACACAGAGGAAGTTGTGAATTATTTTGGGAAGGGGAAGAACAACAGAGATTTAGAAAATGAACTTAAGCACCAATGCTAATAATAAGTGGTGAGGATTCATCACAGACCCTCTTGGGAAGGGGGGCTGGCAGCAAGGACCAAAACTGAGCTAAAAGCAAGATTGGTAAATGCAAAGGCTGAGGCATCCTGACTAGGGCCCAAGTGTGGGAAGTTATCTAAAAATAAACAAACAAATAAAACCCCAAAGCTCGGAAGATTTCATCACCATCTGGAGCCTCTGGAAAGAGAGAAACAGCTTGCTGCTGTAGGAGGGATTAAAGAACAGGGTTTATATGCACACGCAGAGATGTCCCAAGCTGTATATCAAAGTGACGTGCGTCACCAACAGAGGTGAGTCCAAGGCTCAGAAGTCAAATCCAATTGGAGATGTTTGAAGTTACAGATTATTTGGATGGAGGCTGGGGTTTGTGATATTTTACTTCTGCTCCAACTTACTGCAAAAAGCTACTCCCTGCTTGCCCTGCACGTTGCCTGTGCCCTGTGCTTTCGCATGGTCATTATGTTGGTCAGGTTTGATGGAAGGTGAAAAAAAAGTGGCATTTACCACACTGGGACATTATAAGGTGATTTCTGTCAAGACAGGCTCTTGTGGACCAGAAGCATAACAGACCCAAGCAAAACTGTGCACACAAATCCTGGAGCAGGGTTTGTGAAGGGTACAGAAGCCATCTGAGCAGAGTACAGAGAATCCAATAGAAAATAACCAGAGCTGGAAGTGTTGAAAAGCCAAACAAGATTTGAATATATTGGCAGAAAAACAATCCTATGAAAATAAGAAAATTTGGTTTTGCCAGTTTGCTGGACTGAGGTGCCAAGTGCTGAGAGAGGCAACACCCACCTAGAGCTGTACTCCCTGTCCCAGTAACACCAAGTGTCAGGGAGCTGTGCTGAGCCCCAGCCAGGAGACCTTGACTTGTAGATATCTTTACATTGTTTAATGCTCATGATGTGTCTCTGAGGTAAAGAAAAAGAAATAATAACAAGGAGGTGCAGGGCTTTATCACTGATTAATTTATCATTTATTGTGATGAATTTATCTCAAAGTGGACTTAAGGACTCTCAAGTCTTCAGGAGAGGAAGTGTTGCATCCAAAAACGGTGGGAGCATGTACAAACTGCAAATGCACCCCTTCTCTTTAGAACCCAGCTCAGTCCCCTAAAATGAGGTTTACTTCAAGGTGTGGAGAATTTTTGGTTTAGCTATTGCTTCCATAGCAAGTCAAACCAGTGAAGCACAGTTGCATTGCTAGGCCTGAGTAATTAAATTAAATTGAATTTAAAAGTTAAACTCTCATTATCAGAAACTAAGCACTGGAAATTACTAGACACTTGTGACCTTAATCTCTGTTCCTCAGATCTCTAGCAGCAAAAGGCATCACCTCTGTCTAATTTCCTCATCTAATTATATAGGATTACGGTGCTTACAGCTCACTAATGTTTGTGTGTTGTTTTGATATTCTTATGAAACACCCCAAAGCAGGACTTCTGCATCCAGTGCCTCATCCAAACTCTCTTGGATTAATAACATGTAAAGTAACACATACCGATATAGATAAGGACTACTGGGTGATTGCCTATTTACCCAGTGGAAAAAAAAAGACTGTTTTAACACTAATCCACAAGAAATCAAGCCCAGGGTGTATAGGCAGCCTGAACTCTCAGATCTCCTAGTGCCCAGGCTTTGCAACCCTAAAACTTCCTACAACAGATCCAAATTCCCTTTTGGTCTGTGACACTGATCCCAAGGTAGACCTCTCTCAAGGAGATGTCACTGATCTTGCAACTGCCACAGCTGATGGCCAGCAAATGTGAGCACCAGCCCCAGCTCCACCACAGGCATGTTTGGCGGGGGGTCATGCCATGTCCATCCTCCTCCTCTTCTGTATCTTTGAGGAATTAGCCCCAAAACCCAGCATTTGGCAATCATACACCTGTAATCAAGGTTTGGTTTTGGGGGAGTGCCAAGCATCTCCAAGGATGGCAACATTATCAGAAGAACAGACCCCATGGGTCCCATTTTCACTGAGTGGAATCATAGAATTGTTTTGGTTTGAAAAGACCTTTCAGATCATCAAGTTCAAGCATTAACCCAGCACTGCCAAGTCACCACTAAACCCTGTCCCTCAGCACCACATCTCCATGGCTTTGAAACCCTGCCTGGGATGGGGACTCCACCACTGCCCTGGGCAGCCTGGGCCAGGCCTTCACAACCCTTTCAGGGAAGAAATTGTTCTCAGTATCCAGCCTAAGCCTGCCCTGGCACAACTTGAAGCCATTTCCTCTTGTCCTATCACTTGTTCCGTGGGAGAAGAGACTGACTCCATGTGGCTCCAACCTCCTGTCAGGGAGTTGTCAAGAGTGAAAAGGTCTCCCCTGAACCTCCTTTTCTCCAGACCAAACAACCCCAAGTCCCTCAGCCTCTGCTCACAAGACTTGTGCTCTAGACCCTTCCCCAGCTTTGTTGCCCTTCTCTGGACATGTTCCAGCCCCTCAATGTCCTTCTTTGAGTGAGTGGCAAAGTCCTGATAAGCAGACCTGGCCACAGCAGCATCCTGGACCTGGTAAATCTTCATGCGCCCACAGCTGCCAGCATCAAACAGCATTTACTGCATGGAGCCAGAGATTCCCTTCGTCTGGGATGTGGTGTTGCTTCCCCATATCAAGGCTGGCAAAAAAAAAAAAAGAGGTGTAACTCAGTGAAAGATTCATGTTTTGCTAGATGTCAGTCTCGGGGAAAAAAAACCCCAACCTTAGTGCTTCTAATTACATCACATAAGGGCTAGGGAAGAAAGCAAAATTTTACAGGAAAGCTGGCACATTTCATAGTTCATTTTTTCAGGCTGAGCCAGGGTTTCATCTCTGAGAAACTCCCCTGATCATGCATCTTGTGCATCTCATGCTCAGAGCCGGCATCCTCCCGTCAAAGCTTCCTATGGTGGCCAGTGGCTGGGTCACCTCTCCCTCCATCCCACATTGCCCCGGCAGGGAGCCGGGCATCCCCCCTTCCACTGCCTTGGCATTTGAAGTGACTGCTGCAGCTCATCTGTTGGAGAGGTTATATTTAGCTGCCGTATGCTGGCATTGGCAGCTTTCTATTTCTGTAAATGCCATTTCCCAGGAAAGAGGCTGAGCTGACTCTGATCTGTGCAAGCACCAGGAGGCAGGAGCTGGATTTTTACTGGGTGTTGGCTCCTGTGCTGCTGCGCAGAGGTTGTGGTGATTTCTCCTGTCCTGGGCATAGCGTGCCTGTATTGGTGCCAGTCTAGCTGGTGCCCATAGCTCTGTCAGAAGGATGCCAGTGTGCAGCCCATTTCCCTTCCCTTTCAGCTATTCCTCCTTCCCCTGTAGCACCTGGAAAGGTTCAGTCACATGGCTGTTTGAGATTTTTCTTGGTGGACTGAGAGTTTTAGGCTGAACAGGGTTATTTCTTATCATAGAATGACAGAATCATATAATCATAGAATCATTCTGGTTGGAAGAGACCTTTCAGATCATCAAGTCCAACTGTTAACCCAGCACTGCCAGGTCACCACTAAACCATGGCCCTCAGCACCACATCTCCATGGCTTTCAAACCCCTCCAGGGATGGGGACTCTACCACTGCTCTGGGCCACAGACACCTCAAACTCCATCCAGCAGATGCAGTGTCCCCTGGAAAGACAGCTGGTTACTGCAGCACTGGGACCATCAATGTGAGATCAAGAAAGATTGGGACAATTTCCTCTAGGGAAGCGCAGAGGCACCTGCCTTCCTCTGGGCATCTTCCCACCTCGCAGCAAAGGCAGTTTTGTAGCTTTCTGCCCAGGTAGTAATTCCAGCAAGAGACTTTTACTGTGTTTTCCTTAGAACACTTTTCTGACTGTGCGATGTGTCAGCCTAGTACAGCCCTGAAATGCAGACCCTGAAACATACTCAGCTGGTCTTTTGGGCTGCAAAAGGTACCTATATCTTCCATTTTTTACCATATCTTTTGTCCAAAGCCTTTTGAAGGCTTCACTGCAAGAGGTGTCAGGACTTTCCCTGACAGACACAGAGCCTATGGGACTCCCACAAGTAGCAAACAAGGCCAACATAGAGAGAGAGATAAAAGGAGAAAAATTATGTTCAAAACAAAAATGAACTTCTAGGGCCCAGCATAGTCCCTGCAGTATTTCTGTCCAGTGCAGCATCTCCTTGGTCTGAGAATAACCTCATATCTCTTTGGACTTGTGGTCAACAGGCTTTGTCCAGATAAGTAGAGTACTCAGGAGAATCTCACATCAGTACTTTGTGCTCAAGGTAAGTCTGGTTTTCCCTTTCTCACTGTTCAATAGGCACCAGCCACATGAAAGAGCATGTCAGAGCTGAAATCAGTCTTCCAGGCTGGGATGGTTTTCCCCTGTGGTCAAAGGTATTCCTAAATATTCCAAAATATTAGCTATGGCAGTGCAAGTGATGGAATTGAAGAAAGACATGGAGATTTCTGGAGGAATGTTCAGTAACTTGGGTAGGACAAGTAGGTGCTGCAGTTACACAAAAAGGGCCATCCAGACACTATGTTTTTTTCTTGAATATCTGGAGATGTACAACAGTGAGCGCTGACCTCAGGTCATGATTGGAAAGGATATCACAGCATATCAGCATGGGGACAGAATTTAGGGGCATTTTTTATTGTCACGAAGAAAGAAAACTCCATGCAGGGCAGATTTTGCTCGCTGCCTCTGTTTTGGTTTTTTTTGAAGCCAAACAGCTGGTCTGCAGCAGGGCAGTTCAGTGTGTAGACTGAGTGACTCACCCAAAGTATTTGAACAGAGGGGTGCTGTCAGGCTTGGGCATGAGAACCAGAGGAACCTGAAGCTAAAAACACAGCTCAGCGATTACTCCAATCCCTCTCGGACAGACTGGGCCAGCACACATCAACAAGCCACCACCTGACGCGCCATTAGCATCCAGCCAAGCCGAAGGGGAGAAGCAGCCGAGCTGAATTCAGGCACACTGGTCTATTTTTAAAAGCTAATTGGCTCTTTGTAACTTGCAGTGTGAGTTCATTCACATCGAAAGCACTCTGGTGCCTCTGAAGAAGATCTGTTTAACCTGGCACGGTTAAAGCCGTATTTGGTTCTTATGCCATTTTCACACGGGAACATGCTCCCGAGGACCGGCAGTTTGCTCAGGATGCCGTCCTCTTCCTGCTGCAATTCAGCCACCAGTGGATCACACCCTTCCAGCAGTTCATTGATAGTTTGCAATAATTTCAGAAGCAGCATGTCCCATCCTACCCACAATAAAAATTGGAGATGGGGAGAAGTAAGCAAATTTTGCCCTGGATTTTTCTTTCTTTCGTTTGCAAATACCCCTAAATTCTACCCCCAAACTGATGTGTTATGATATCTGTTTCAATTGCACTCTGAGATCAGTGCTCCATGGTGTACATACTCTATAAGTGTTCCTAAATCCCATCACTTTTTTTGTTTTAGTGGCTTTTTCCTTCACAAATTATCCTTTGGATTTATGACCATTTCTGTTGTCTCCTATTCTTTACAGGACCCAGGGTGCATACATAGACTGACCACAGGGCAAACATTCCATGGGTCCAGTGTTTTCCAGTATCCCCATGACCAGCTCAAATGTGGCAGACAACCAACTCCTGCCTCCGGTGTAGCTGCATTGGGATGTCTGTGCTTTCCCATATGGAATGTCAAGGAAAACACACAGAGCCTGCAGGTACCACCTGGTATCTTAACAGTTAATAATGTCCACAAAGCTCAACGTTTCAGCTTGCACAGCAGCTAAAATATTAATTAAAACTTAAAATAGACCACACGCTCTCCTGGGTGCATAAAGGTGGAATACATTCTGATCCGCAATGTGTATTTACAGCCCAGAGCTTTTCACCGAGTAGTTGTTTACTGCCCCACTCCTCCACCATTTCACCAGGGAACTGCCAGGTCGTGCTGGCTGGAGAAGACCCGTCAATACCTTCGTTTCTCCCCAGTGCTGAGTTTTTGTGCAGAGGGGTCTGTCATTGCACCTGAGAGCTGACACAGTGGGCTGACGGCAATGGACTGTCCCAACACGAAGACAGAGCAGATAAAACCATGGTTACCTTAGTCCATGCTTGTAATAGAAAATTTGACCAGTACAGACCCAATAAATTATTGTAAAATTTCCTGGCCCCACCACCACGAAGTCTACTCATCTGTCTCTCCATCACTCACAAGCATCTGAGCAGAGAGAAAAGGTGGTGTCTTCAGCCCAGTGAGCAAAACACAGGAAAGCCAGAAACCACCTCAGCATATTACACTGGAGAGTCCATTTACCTTCCCCTGCCCAGACAAATTGCTTTTACCCCCTCTGCTTCTTCTCCTCAGACAATGATTCTTCTGATGTTATTCCAGGTCAGATACCAGGCTCCTTTGATGCACTGAAATTCCCCAAAGAACAATATTCAACTTTTGCACACAGCCCTTATCTGCATGTATATATTCCTTCCCTCTGCCTCCAAGGAATAGTTTCCTATGATCTTCCAATGTTTATTTAGGTCATTTTTGTCTCAATGCAATTTTCTCTTTGGAGAAGAAAGCCTGCATACGTTTCTTCAGATGTCACTCTCCTTCCCATACAGTCACAGTAAATACACAGCTATGAAGTCTCTCCTCTGCGTAAACATTGAAATGTAGAGAAAGTATTCTAGTTATCTTCAAGATTTACCCTTGGGGTAACTGCTTCCCTTCAAGTCTATATTAGCTTTAGCATTCACTTCAATTAGCAGCATTAACCCAACACTGAGGCAATTTCCAAAGCCTCCACCCAAGTTGCTACTACTAGGATTTGCATCTCCCAAAGTCTCCAAAGACATATTCTGCACATTTCAGGCGAGTGCAGTGATTCATTGTATCCATAGGAACTTAAAAGACACTTTTTATAGATCTAATTTCGGCTAAACGGAGCCCTCTGGATACAAAACTCTTCAGGAGTGGGGGCTACTGGTGTCTGGAGGCAGCTCTGTCCTGCTTCTCCCTGGGTAAGGTCCCCTCGCCATGATTACCAGCTGCCTTGCTACAACCAGCCACTTATAAGATTGCAAAGGAGGGGAACAAGGCTGTATTTTTGTCTAATTATCAGACAGTGGAAGCTATTTGGAGGCTGCCAAGTCAGTATTAGAGAGACCGCTGAATTTCTGATGGTTTCCGCAATTTGCCACGGCCCAGGTATCACTCGCACACACATAACCAGTTTGTCCTCAGTAAAATAGCCTCCGGCAACACCCAGCTGAGGAGGAGGGGGAGGCCTGCTCACTGCCTTTCCAGCTCCCAAAGCCAGAGGGACTGGAGTGAAATGGGCCTGAAGCCAACTTTTCCCACGTGGGATGAAGAGGACAAATAAGCATCCTTATGATTCAGCTCACAGGCTTTGGGAGATGCTTGATTTCTGCCCAGCGTTGCTGGTCTTTTGTAGGCACTAATCTGCTGACATGGCAACTGGATCCACTTGGGTGGATCCTCAGATAAGCACAAATTTCCATGGCAGGAATCAGCCTGGGCAAAAAAAAAAGCCCCTTGGTGCCAGCAGAGCCAGGTGCCAAATTCTGTTTGCTGTAATCTCTCAGTGAAACCACTTATCTGAAAAGGCAGGAGGAAGCTGGCTCCAGTTCTTTGCATAATTAAAGGTCTGGTGCTCTGCACACGTACGTTTGGAGTAGAAATCTTATTATCCCACTTCTCAGCTCCCAAGAAAACATGACTTAAATGGAGTGACTTGGAAATGTATAGGACCAAGAACTATACATCCCTTGCTTGCCATGTGATAGGGCCAGCACCAGATAGAAACCAGGTGCATTTCAGTATTCCCACCCACGCCGGTGGGAGCAGAGCTGATATTTTAGCCATGGGTATGAGCCTGGGAGATGAGCATTTACATCTCATCACATGATTTAAAAGCTGTTTGAAGTTTTAGCAATAAATAGTCCTGTACTCATATAGATATATCTGTGTGGGGGTGTGCATAAAATCACACAGGTATACATGAGAGAGGGGGTTAATTAATATCAAAAGCAGACTTTTAATAAGCAAATAAAAAGTACACCTGCGTATCTGGGGATGTTTTGCTCTGGCCCACTCAGTGGCTTGCCTTCTGCAAATGATTTCTGGCTGACAAAGTTTACTGTAAAAGTTCATTTTTTTCACCAGAGAAAAGTATTTATTTAACCAAGCCGCTGGGAAAGAATGAAGGTTGGACTGTCCTACTTACATGAAATAATTTGTTTTTACAGCTCTTTTTTTGTTCCTTGGGTGGACGTGAGTGGCCAAGTTTAATAATCTTCTTCTTAACCTCTATCTATAACTTATCACTGTGAGGTAAGAAAAGGTCTTTATGCTCTCCATTGGCAAGCAAGGCAGACTCTTTAAGGAAAAAAAACCCCATTGCTCTGTTAGAGCTCTGTTCTCTGCTTCAGCGGCTTCATGACATGGGCTCTTGGCTTGTTTCTCATCGTTCAGCTTTCCTCGTCATGCTCCCTGTTTTTTTGCATGGCTGCTCCTCCTGAGAGGGATATTCCTGCACTTTTTACCCACTTCTCTTAATTTCTTGCCCAAAAGCTTTGCCAAGAGGAGCTCCCTACAATACCTGTGTTGGGACAGGTCATATTTCTATAAGGCTGGGATGAGAAAGGCAGCAGGTATAATCAAATATAGCTGCCCAAATTTTGGAGGAAAGCTTTTTAAAGGGAGACTGAAATCTGTTGAGCTGAATACCAGCATCTTCACGTCTCACCTACACAGTCCTGCTACTACCAGCATTAAAACTTGTGCTATTTTGATGTCTTCCTCAAAATGCTAAACTAGCTCTAAATGGAAGCTTTTATCAAAAGCAGCCTATCTTGATGTCCTTTAGCTCTGCTCATTGGAGCACAGTGAGGGTCTGTCCAAGGCTGGCTGGCACTGCTAATGAAAGACGGAATTAATGCTTGGGTCATTCACCTCACTCTGAGTTCCATGAGGAGTTTCCTGTGAGATGGGTTCATATGGCTCTGAAAAGACAGATTTTCCCAATGCGCTCCCCAGCTCACACTGACGAGCACTTCCGCTTCTGCGTGCGATGCCAATGAACAGCCCTTGGACGCTCACTCAAGCAGACAAGATATTTTTGCATGAGTAACCCTGAAACTCTGGACAGGATTGAAAGCCTGTCGATAAGACAGCTGTGCTCGGCATCCAAATAGAGTTATAATTTTACTGTTGGGTGGTTTATATTCAGGTATTGCTGCTTAAGGACATAGCTGTAAAATCAGTGTTGTTAAGAAAGCAGCAAATTAACCAGCAGCTAATTTATAATGTCAATTCTGTCTAGAAAAATGACTGTTACTGTCAGTACTGGAACAAGCCTAATTGTTTAAGTGGGTTGAAATGCACTTTCTGTGATGTTCGATCCCAGCTGAAGCACTGTGGATAGCAGTATCAAGAAGAATTATCATGGGCAAGTGTTAGACATTGTCTGGATGATTTCATCTTTACAACAGCATACTGGCATATCTGCACCAGCGGTGGGGGAGGCCGTGAGACCTTGACACAAGAGCCAAATCCAGCCCTTTCGCACGCACGGCATTTCCACCCAGCCAGCTGCCAGCACGCAGGGATACCGTGGCATCGCACGTACAGAGACGGGTATCAGAAATGTCCCGAGCACCCTGTCGTGAATTTCTTGTGTTGTAGCTCACAAGCCTGCAAATACATGTCAGGTTGCAGCAGAGACATGAGGCGTGGTGATGGTCAGCGGAGAGATTGTATTAACAAACATGAAGGCACTTATGGCCTCGTGCTCCCAATCTCCGGTCATAGATCTGTGGGTGCTGACATCTTGCTGACCTACACTGAATTACTGTGGGTGAGGGTCTAGGCTTCATCGCTTGTGGAACTTTGCAGAGGATGGAGAGTGTGCCCCTGATCTTAGTGCAGATGTAAGCTGCTGAGAACTAGCTGAGGTAGTCCAACTGTCAACAAGAAAAGAGCAGCAAACACAGAGATGACACCTCAACCAAGGATTGATCTCATTTTAGAGAAACTTCTAACTGAAGACACTGTAGGTGGGTTTGGGTCTTCACCTGCATTTATAGTTGTGTTTATTAAAGAAACTGATTGGTAATGAACTAATTCAAGGTCCAGCATGACAAATCTAGTCAATACACCAGACCTGGGTGGAAAAACCTCTACCTGATGAACCACTGGCAGATGTAGGTCTGGTCCTTCCCTCCCTCCCTCCCTTCCTCCCTGCCCAGCTGTCCTGATACGACCCTTTGGGCAAACGTGTTCTCCAGCAGCCTGCAGGCTTCCTTGTGTGGATCCCTTCAAAAACACCATGTGCGCAGAGGGAACAGGATGAGGTCTGGCTTTTTTTTAGCAATGCCTTGAGTATAAATCATGGGGAAGACTGGTCTGCAAACCAGGGAAGGGCTAGGAAAAACATCATCTCACTGAAGGTGAAACTCACTGGCAGACATGCCATCACTTGGTTTTCATGTTGAGATGCTATGGACCAAACATGAATCTCCAAACAATATTTTGCAGGGACTAAACATGAACACTTGTGTTGTCTATTGACATATGCCTTTGAGGTGCCCATCCAAGGTCCTAATCCCAGCCTCTTTGAACAGAAGAAATGTCAATCCCAGCTGAAAAGCACATATAAATGCAAAAGACTAAAAGAACAAGACAGTACTGACTGGCAAGAAGAGGCTGCAGGGCACTGACACCATTGCAGCCAGAATTGTGGAAGGGGCAATGTCAAGAAAGACCTCGCAGATCATGGCATCCTCTTGAAACCTCACAAATGCGAGAAGGAAAGATGGGTTCAGCATGGGGACAAGGTTACAGCAAAACAGGCTAGGCCAGCCAGCAGGGCTCACACAGTTGCATGAGATGGGAATTCCTTGATATTCATAGTGAATATATAGTTTCCAGTACTCTTCAGTATTATCCTCCTTAAACCTGTCTGCCTCTGTGGTGCTTTGCAAGGTTTTATCCCCAAAACGGTAAAGACGGCAGGTGTGGGAGACACCACTGACACATACAGTGGATCTGCTCAGGTCTTATTACAAATCCACAGCGCTGCCACTGAATCTGACTGTTTTCCAAGACTAAGTTTTCACACATTAAAATTGATGCTCTTAGCATTGATATATAAACCAATTTTTTTTTTAGGGCTCATCCAAGACAAATATAAGAAAAATCTACCAGTATAGCAAGCCAGCTCCTATTTACTTTGGAGAGAGCATGGACACAATCTGCCAGTATTTCAAGTCCATAGAGCATGTTGCCTCTGACTCCAACAACCTCTTACATCCTTTGCTGATTAATGCACTGTATTGCACTATGAGTTATTCATGTCTTCATGGTTGGGAATGCATCAGCCCTAGAGCACTTCCAAGCTGCTTATCTCCAGCTGTACAGCTTCTGGGCTGCAAGGTCATGAGCAGAAAACCACATGAGATGACAGTCTCTGGATAAGAGCTCAAACTGGCATGTACCTGTCTCAGCTCTACGATGCCATTACTGGATGTTGGTCCTTTTGCAGAAAGCAGCAGAAGAAAATGTGAGGCCTCCAACAGCCATCAGGATGGGAATGGCTCCAAAAGGGGATACTTAGCAGATGAAAGATGTTTGTTTTCAACGTTGTCGAGCTCAGATATGCTAATCCGTTTTGTCATCACTCAGACTTGGAAGTGACTGGGTAATAAGTCCTGACAGGGAAGCTCTCAGAAAAACAGGCAAGCAGACCACTGCTGTCAAACAGTTGACTTCTGAGTCCCCCTAGGTCTCTATTAATTCAGTATGTGGCACTTTTGTTATCAGTCTTTTCATTCAAAGAACCAATGACATGAGCATACACCATGTGAGCAGATTTGAGTTCAATCTAGCCCAACTATCCTCTATCAGCTCAAAAATTACACCCTGAATACGTGCACACCTGCCTGAAGAGGTCTGATTACAGTCATGACCACGTGTAGGCAGTAGACACAAGCTGCTGCACTTGGAAACACAGACTTCCTAGATACAGTAGGACAAACTCCTGCTCCAAGAAAATGGATAGAAGTCCTAGAAGGTTGTCATGTCAGAAGTCCTCCTTGTGCTAGTACCGAATTACAGAAAACCCCACAAATTAAATGCTTCCAATGACAAAGGTTTTGTCTACCCACAGCACAGTTAATTCTACCCATGAACAACCTGAAGTTGTCCTGATGAGCCTGTCCCCAGGGTTATTTCACCACCACTTGACCTTTCAGTATAGAGAAAGGTGCTTGCTTTGTCTCAAGCTTCTCAGAATTTTTCTAACAACCTACTTCTTGGTTATTTACTGTGCCTGGGACCAAAAAAAGAAACACATCCCCAAAGGCATCCAACACCCACTCTGGATCTCCCACTAAGATGTCCTGTTCTGTGAGGGACAGAGGTCAATGTGGCACCCATTCCCACCCAAGTGACATCAGGTTGGACCAAATTTAGTCAGCTTCTCTATCTTAAGAAATTCATGGGTGAAACTAGGAGCTAGTGTTGCATGAATCAAGTTGCTTTAAGAAATGCCTCATACAGTAAGGATGCAAATTTAAGATTTTTGGTATTCCACTCCCTTGTTGTGTCCAAGCAGTAGAGTACAACCCCCACTTGTCCTTTCCTTTTTCTTTAGTGAACACTTCAGTGGGAACTCTGACACCCCAGAGCAAGCTCCAGTGAAAAAATGAATTCATAGAACCATAGAATGGTAGAGGTTGGAAGGGACCTCTGGAGATCATCGAGTCAAATCAGAGCAGGATCATCTAGCGCAGGCCACACAGGAACATATCAAGGTGGGTTTTGAAAGTATCTAGAGAAGGAGGGGATGTCTTACATCTGACAGCAAAGAGGCTTATTTTACATTAGAGGTTGATGCACTACTATGTGTTAGAGAAAGCAGCCATTGTGGATTCCCCCTCCCTTCAGGATACCATTCCCACTGTAGCAGGCCACAGCTGTATTTCAGAAGCAGGAAAACATCTCTATCATGCTGGTGTTGGTGTGGGTTTGAAGGAGCTTCTCTCCAAGCTGAAAACATAACAGGGAGGTAGGTCAAGTCTAACAAGGCTTGTAAAAGCTTCATAGTGTCACTGAGGGCTTCTGCATGCGCTACACCAGCTGTGCAGAAACACCTTCATAAGAAAGGTGTGGTTTTACTTCGATTTTTTTTGTTGTTTAAATAGCATTTGAGCACTCACTTTGCCTAATATCAAGTCTAATCCAAGTATTCCTGCAGGGTCAGTAACCCCACCTGCAAAGAAAGAAATGTCCTAAACACCTTCTGAATAGGATGTTAGAGATTTTACTCAGCTCTTGTTAGATGACTACACTCTTGTGAGACCCCTCCTGGAGCACTGCATCGAGCTCTGGAGCCCCAAAAACAAGAGGGACATGGACCTGTTGGAGTGGGTCCAGAGGAGGCCACAAAGATAAGCACCTCTGCTGTGGGGCCAGTCCGAGTTGGGGTTGATCAGCCTGGAGAAGAGAAGGCTCCAGGGAGACCTTATTGTGGCCTTCCAGTATCTGAAGGGGATCTACAACAAAGCTGGGGAGTGACTGCTTACAAGGGCTTGTAGTGACAGCACAAGGGGCAACAGCTTCAAACTGGAAGAAGGGAGATTCAGATTAGAAGTTAGGAAGAATTTCTTCACACTGAGGGTGGTGAGACACTGGAACAAGTTGCCCAGTTGTGGATGCTCCATGGACACTGGATGTGTTCAAAAGCAGGTTAGATGTGGCTTTGAGCAACCTGGTCTAGTGGGGGGTGTCCCTGCCCATAGCAGGGGGTTGGAATTAGATATCTTTAAGGTCCCTTCCAACCCAAACCATTTTATGATTCCTAACTCATAAACAAACAAGGAGAAGTAAAACAAGTTTACAAAATCCCAAGGCTTATATTGAAACATAACGTTCTTATGATTTAAAACCTTCATGTCCTTGAATGGTCTAATGGGGACATTATCTTATTAGCTTTGGTAACAGGGCATGTAGATGACATCTTACTTTGTTTTCAGCTCTTTTGGATGCAGACCTTGGCAGTGCAGAGATTCGGGGCCAGCCTGGCTTTCGGAAAAAATCCTGTGTTTGCATTGCAGTACTTAATTGCTGCAGAAGATGCATTTGGAGAGCCTTGAAAATTTGGAAAGTCAGTTTGCCCCACTGAGGATACACAAGAGATGAAAATCAAAGCTGGGAAAATCAAAGGTGCTGATATGTGCATTTTTCATCCTTTGGGTTGACACATCCCAGCACAAACGGCTTACAGATGGGAGTGATCACTCCTTTCATTGTTCCTCATTTCGTTGTTTGCACAAGCTCCCCTCAGCTCAAAAAAGCTCATCAAAGCCCATGAGATCACGGCTGGAACCTAAACAGTAAAAAGCTTTCAGCAGTGATAACGCTTAAAGAATCAACTTCCAAAGAACAAGTCAGAGGAATGGAAATGAGACATGGTTTCCTTCTCACTGCTGCTTTGATGGACAGCATTGGCCTGCGACATGTCTCATTCCTGCATCTTCCAAAGTGGAGCTAGTGGAAGAAGTGGGGTTTGAGACCATTTATTTGAATTCTCAGCAGCTGCTTAGTTCAGTCATGCTTGAACCCCTTCCTTATTCTTTGCAAGTCATCTGTAAACAGCCAGGGAAAGGGCTTTTTTTGTTCTCACAAAATGTTTGGGAAGTCCCTCTGTGTGCTAAATACTCAGAGTTGTGCACGTACAAAAATGGATTTGTTCTTCCATTTGCAGAACTTCCCAGACATCATTCACTAACAGCAACTGGGGTGACGGTGTGCTTTGAAAACTGCCTAAAATGGCAGTTTAAGAGTTGCTATCTGCATCCTTACAGAAAGCTACATTAAAAATAAAAAATAAAATAAATCTGTGAAATAAAGGGGGTGTGTGTGTGTATATGTGTGTGGTCCTTTGTACAACTGCCAGATACTACTTGTGAAAAAAGGCATCATTTAAGGTTCCCTGTCAGGGTAATTCAAAGTTGATCTGCTTGTGGGGGCGATTAAACAATTTCCTCAGGTGAAGTTTGGGTCCCCATAGATCCCTGCCCCAGCCACATCGCTGTACATTTGTCCATGCCTGCTGGTGTTACTGCAGTACCAATTTAGCATCCTACCACGTGACAAAGCACGGGTCGCTGTGTTCATTCAGAAATCCAAGCCTATTTTCTGAATCCAGTCATTTAGGATGTCATCCTCTGCATTGTACCAATTGCAGCACACGTCACCGAGGCAATCGCCTGGTGAGATCCAATTGAGACTTGCCAGTGGTGTTCCCAGCCCACTATTTCCTCACATCAGCTGCACAAAGCAGCTTGGATGCTGCAAATAGGGTATAAAAAACCCAGGGTGGCTGCAGAACAAAAATATTCAGCTTATCTACATTTGTGCCTCATAATTCCCCGCCTGCAAGCATAGGTTCCCTTCTTCCCAGCCTTTAGGGAGTGCTGCTCCGCAGCCTGAGCTCTTCTCATGCAAATAAGAGCGCTCTGTGCATGAATAATTAGAGAAGATTGTGGTTTTTTCCCGCTTTGGAGAATTCAACCCATCTGGAAGCAGAAACAATGTTACTTAGGTGATGGCAGAAGGCAGGAGGAAGGAATAGCAATAGAGACGTGCATGAAAGCTGAAGGAACGCGTCCAAGCTATTTTACAAGCACTTAAAATACTAATTAGCAAGTCAAGATGCAATGAGGACAGCAGTTAAACAAATAATTTGGCTGCTAATGCTGCTGGGTTTGCTGTAGTACAAGCAGCATCTTTGTAAGGCACTGGAGGAGAAATCTACATTCATGTCCACCCTCGCTCTCCCCAGCCCTGTTCTTGTATTGTTCTGCAATATGATCCTGTCAGTTAATTGTTACAACAAGGAGAGAGATGTCTCTCTCCAAAAAAGGCACGTTTAAATAAGTTGTACCCCTTCCTTTCCCCTGCCCAGGGCACAGAAGCAGCAAGAAACTCAAGCTGTGAAATCTTGGTTAGGGAGCTTCAAGGTGCTCAACCTGGGCCAAGTTGATGCCTTTATGATGATGGGTATTTCTTGGAATTCCAGCAGAAAAAGAAAATAAATGTTTCCACACATAACATTTTGGTTTTGTTGCCTTTCTTTCTGTTTGAAGGAGACTAAAAATTAAAAAGAAGATGACTTCTCTGGAGTCTTCTTTCTACTTTTCCAAGATGAAAGCAATTATTATCTTCCCCATCCTTCAGCCACAACATAGGAAGAAACATTTACTCCTTCACAGCATGATGAATCCCATCATTAGACCACCACAGCCTGAACACCAACTTTGCCACAAGTTCACCCAAAAAGCCCATTGTGTTGGTCACCTGAACCACCTCAGCCTGTGGGCTCACCAAAGGACACCTGTATCCCCTCTCATGCCTAGGTTGGCCAAGCTGTCCAACAAAACCCTAAATGGCAAAGGTGGTGTAAAGATTTAGCACCTCTGCTTCAAGAATTTGCTTATCCCCCAATTAATTGGGGATTGGTGGGAACTTCTGTATGTATTGCCCACAGATGCTGCCATTGCACGCTTTTATTTTGGAGATCCCTTGTGTGGCTGAAAGGACATTAGAGCAGGAGTGCTGGTCTAATGCAATGGAGCAAATCTGCAGTTTCTGGTGAGGTTTTTTTTGATCTATACATCTTCAGTAAGTTCTGTCATGGCCAACACAGCGAAGATTGTCAGTGGGTTAGCGGGACCATCTACCACAGACAAAATCACCAGTGACCAACATACGATGGGTGAAGCCATACCATGGTAGAAGCCCTTGCAACCATTCCAGGTCAGGTTGGCCAGGGCTCCGAGCAACCTGCTCTAGTTGAAGATGTCACTGCAGCGGGGTTGGACTAAATGACCTTTAAGGGTCCCTTCTGACCCAAAACATTCTATGATTCTATGAAGCAAGTGAACAAAGTCATTAGCTTTTGTCAGGCATGGATGAGCTGTGCCAGGGAAAAAAAAAGATGTTTTCCATGACAACAGGAGACATGGCAAAACAACAGATGAGTACACAAGAGGATAAATCCTTCCTCCTAAGCCAGAGTCCACCTCGTAGTGCCTCACTTCCCTCACCCACTGTCCTCCATTTTGCTATGTAGGTCTCATATGACAATCAGGACTTACTGCCATGAGTAAAACAATTCCCTTTCAGTATTTTCCAACTTTTTGTGTAAGGAGAAGGGAGGGAACCTGCAGATGGGCTTGGGCTGGTGTCCAGCTAGGCTCTGCCTCAAGAGCTGCTGTGTACCAAGGTGGTTTACTATGATGTGCAGCCACCGGAAACAGTGAAAATGCAGCTGAGAGACAAATTCTACCCAACCTTGCTGCTGCCATCTCTTATGTTTCCTCAGAGGACAGCAGCTTCCCTTATTTCACAGCAGAGAACCTCTTCTGGTGGCTTCTTATTCCAATTTGAAAGATACCCATAGTCCACATCCCCAGTTGCTTATCTTTACAGGAGACCAACTCCTTAGTAATTAAATCCAGATATTTGTCAGCTCATAAACTTGCTGATGGGGTGAATCCCTACAGTCTCCTTTGGTGTGGTATCACCAGTCCAGTTTTCTCTCCCTGGTTTCCTTCCAAACGCATCACCTAACGTGGTGGTCTAGCTTCTTACGTGTGATAAACTTTCCTGAAGGACATCTGGATAATGACAAGGCAGTTTCCAATAGCTGGTCCTTTCCTCCTCCTCACAAAGGTGAGGAGATGTGTTGGACACCCTACCCCTGCATCATCTCTGGTATTTGCACAACAGGAACAAATCCGGAGTCTCTTGAATTGAGTGAATTGATTGGGATTTAAGGACAGCACTTAAACAACTGAACCTGCAATAGCCACCCAGTTCCAGGAGATGTTGCTGTGCTTTCAGCTAAAGGCCTGGAGGACATGCACACAGAGCATGGGAATTGCAAAGACTTAGGGAAAAAATTATAAATGAGTAGTGTTAGAGAGTGTACTCACATGGGTAAAACCAGGTTTGGGGGCAGTTCTGCACTTTACAGGCTGTAAAGCAGAGACACAGAAGGCCACCGGCAAAGAGCAGATGGGTGGTAGCCTCAAGGATCAAGCTCCCATTTCTAGACATCTCATGCCTCAGACTGTGTTGCCTTTTCATGCTTGCTGGTCGGATGCCACACAGAAGGCAGGTCACTGCTGTAAATAAAAATTCAGTTCTTCTCAAATGTCTTTTTCACCTACAGAAGGAAAAACCTCCCAAGCTTTCTAGACCACCATGTGGTCAGATAAACACAACCCTCTAGAGAGCAAGACAACAGGAGAATTTATATACTTCTATGCTTTTAAAGAAGAGCCTGGATCATTATTTCTCCAAGGCTGTGAGCAAAGTCCCCAGGAGTGCTGGAGAAGGAACAAGGCTCAAGGACAGCATGACTGGAGGAATCACTGATGTGCCCAGATGTCTTGGTTTAACTGGGTCCGCCCCAGCATGACAGCAAGATTAGTCAGCTCACTGCCTTGGGGTTTGCTCAGGTCAGAGGGTTTGCGATGTCTTCTCTCGCTCCCAGCCTGCAGCCCTGGGAATGATCTTGCTCCCAGCTCCTTGTAGGAGCCAAGGACAGACGTCTCTCCGCAGGGTCATTACCCATGCTCAGGGTTACTGTGCATGACCCAGCTTGGGGGGCCTGCCTCCTACATTTGTTTGTAAAGACTGGCCACCCTACAAGTAGAAATAAGGACAACCAGAGAAAACAGGAGCATATGAGGTTGCTTTGTTCCTGTATTTACTCATCATGCACAGAAGGAGTTTTGAAGTTGTGTTGTCAATACTCAAAAAAACCTTGCAGACCAGAAAGTGTTGGCAACCTACCTTGGCTACTCTGGCAGCCAGGAAAATCATGGGGACCAGTCTGCTGTTGGGTTGCTCTGCTATATCCTCTCCATCCACCATAGCATCACTGACCTTCTTCATTCCAAGAGGGTGTAGGACAGTACCTGCAGTACTATTGGTGGTGAGGAGCAGCACCAGAGCTTGGCACTGTTGCAGGTTCTGTCTTCAAATCAGACACATGCTATCTGTCAGTAAAGCCATTCCCCCAAGCCATAGCTTCATTCAACATGACCTGTGGATGCCAAAGTCTTTTTGAGAGCAACGAAAAGAATGTTTGGGGTAATAAAACTCCTCTGGGTGATTGGTGCTCCCAGCCCCAAGGATATTGTCATCTCATTAGGAACATGTACAGGTGTTAGAGTAAAAGTTAAGAAAAGATGATGATGATGACAGGCATGGACATGTGGGTTGCTCAGAGAGTTGAGTCAGTGCTTATTTGCCCACAGCATAGGGGATGGGTATGCTGAGAGAGCTGTTTGAGTAGCCAACTGCACTCCGGTGCCTAATCCCCTTTAAACTCAATTTGCACTGCTTGAAGGTAAGTAAAATTCATGTGGGGTTTTCCAAGTAAAGAGGGATCCAGGCTGTCCAGTTTCTATTCATCTAACCACTTGTGTGGTTACACACCTGTTCAGGGTCATCCATGTACAGCCAAGTACCTGAAGCACACACTGAATGTTATTATTGTCAGAAAGGATCCAAGTGTACAAAGACTAATGCAGATATGCCAATAGTGTCTAGACACGTCTGGTAACAGCCATTCTTTAGTCATACAATGGCTTGAGTTGGAAGGGACCTTAAAGATCATCTAGTTCTAACCTCCCTGTCATGAGCAGGGACACCTCCCACTAGACCAGATTGCCCAGAGCCTCATTCAGACTGGTTTTAAACACTTCCAGGGATGGAGCATCCACAGCTTCTCTGGACAACCTGTTCCAGTGTCTCACCACCCTGAGAGTGAAGAACTTCTTCCTAATTTCTAATCTAAATCTACCCTGCTCTAGTTTAAAACCATTGCCCCTTGTTCTATTACCACATCCTCTTATAAAAATCCCTCCCCAGCTTTCTTATAGGCCCCTTTCAGATAATGGAAGACTTCAGTAAGGTCTCCCTGGAATCTTTCCTTCTCCAGGCTGAAAAGACCCAACTCCCTCAGCCTGGCCTCATAGGAGTGGTGTTGCAGCCCTCAGATCATCTTTGTGACCTCCTCTGAGCCCTCTCCAACAGATTCATGTGCTTCTTGTGTTGGGGGCTCCAGAACTGGATGCTCTGGGGGCTCCAGGTGGGATCTCACAAGAGCGCTCAGGCTCAAGAGTCTGCTGCAGAGAGGAAGCAACATGTCAGGGGCCCAAGATCCTCCTTTGTGCCTGATATAATTGCTTAGAGCACTTGAAAAGTCTGTGCACCTTCATGCTTTGCACTCAGTTTTGATCCCTGAGGGGAAAGTGCTTCTCAAGACAGAGCCTTGCTGCTGCTGCCTCTCTAGCCAGCCTGCTTTTTTCCTAACAATGTGTCAAAATAGACTAGAAATATGACCGAGATATGTCAAAAACACTGGAGAGCAGGGAGAACAATGGTTTTCAAGCACTCCAGTATTATGACTGAAGCAGGCTGTTGGCACAAGGAATTGGATATTTGCTGACCTAGTTGAAGAACACAGGGGCTTGAAAACTCCATTTGCTGCTACTTCTGCCCATCCCAATCAGCTGCACCTCAGGACATGGACCAGTGCAGAAGTGTCAGCTGGCTCCAAAACTATGGCCTGGAAAGATTTAATGGAAATATATACATTGTGGTGACCTCTGCACTGCCATGCTCTGAGACATACCTAAATTAAAATTTAGGTAAGTTTAAGTGTCATAGTGCTATCAAGGAGCTTCTTCAATTAACAAAATTCCTGAGCTTCATGTCCACCACATTTCTTTGGCAAGCAGTCCAGAAGGATGTGAATGAATCAGTATTCCTTCATTTTTACCCTTTATAACAAAAACAAACAAACAAACAAACAAAGCCCCCAAAAACCAAGCCCCAAGCAGAAGTGCTTGCTTTCACTCAGTGTCTTTCACTGGTGGGCTTCAGTAGGCTGCAGTTAAGTTAAGCTTTACCATCTCCCCAAGGGCTGGAAGTGAGGAAGGCTGCATTCAGACAAAGAACTGAGGCAGATGTTAAGGTTTAAATTCTCCCTGCTGACAGCGAAGAGAACATGAATGGGGGGATCAGACACTTTCACATCATCCTTTAGACATTTTAAATTAAGCAGTCAGAAGATAAATCATCTAAAGTAAGTCTAAGGGAGTTGAACACTGTTAAGAATCAAAACTGAAGCACTGATAGACTGAAACCTTGATTTACCTAAGCCCAGCAGGCTCCACTATGTCACATTTATCCTGATATGACTGATAAACATGGATTAAAGTGTATTTATCAACTAAGGTATCACTGCTGCAGGAAAAAAAAAAAAATCCTTTGTTGCCAGGAAGGTTCCTGTTATAGTCTGTGACTGGTGGTAATATTGACTTTAGGAGTCTATACTCATGGGGCTGTTGAGAAACTCAAAACAGGCTCCACCTGGCAGGGGAGCTCAATGGGGAATTGTGGCCTTTGACAGAGTTGATAAACCAGCTTCAGAGCAGCTTGGGTTTAAATAAACCTGGTAATTCCAGGTCGTGGGTTTTGCTGAGAAGGCTAGGACTGGTTTTCCAGTACTTGGAAGTTCAAGGATGAAAGTTTGGTAAGGTGGTACTGCTTCTTTCTGACTTGCAGAAGCCTTTTAGGAGGA
Source organism: Megaceryle torquata (assembly GCA_024611175.1). NCBI lineage: Eukaryota > Metazoa > Chordata > Aves > Coraciiformes > Cerylidae > Megaceryle > Megaceryle torquata. The sequence goes on along the minus strand of JANIJG010003927.1, from coordinate 46,569 downwards.
CTCTTTTAGTCTATATCTTTACCTTCTAGATCATCACCTACCAAATCTTCAAGGGTGGAAAACAAGGGGGAAGAAAACAAGGCAGGAGGAATCATCCTTTGTCTCCTTACCATTAGTGAATAAGGGAGGAGGAAAAAAAGCATGAGACTTCAACCTGTTTAGAACACTGGTTGAGAAAGTCCCTTGGGGTACAGTCCTAGAGGGCAAAGGGGTCCAAGAAGGCTGGACTTTTTTCAAGAAGGAGCCCTTAAAGGCTCAGGAGCAGGCTGTCCCCATGTGTTGTAAGACAAACTGGTGGAGAAAATGACCAGCCTGGCTGAACAGGGAGCTTTTGCTGGGACTTAGGAGAAAGAGAAGAAGGAAGGCCCCTTTGGAAGAAGGGGCCTCAGGAAGAGTGTAGGGATTTAGTTAGGTCATGTAGAAATAACTTTAGAGGGGCAAAAGCTCAGCTAGAACTCAGCCTGGCCACTGCTGCAAGACATAATAAAAAGTGCTTTTACAAATACATAAAAAAAGAACCAGGGAGAATCTCCACCCTTTATTGGATGCGAGGGGGAACACTGTTACCAAGGATGAGGAAAAGGCTGAGGTACTTAATGCCTTCTTTGCCTCAGTCTTTAATAGTC
>JANIJG010003927.1:0-44757 GCA_024611175.1 Megaceryle torquata | reverse complement strand
TTTGCCTCAGTCTTTAATAGTCAGACCAGTTATCCTCATGGTTTTCAATCCCCTGAGCTGGAAGATAGGGATGGAGAAAATATCCAGTGTGACCACCAGGTATCTGTAGAGCAAATGGAGAAATGTGGCTGGGGTTTTTTTGTTTGTTTGTTTGGGGGTTTTGTTTGGTTTTTTTTGTGGGGTTTTTATTTATTTATTAATTAATTTTGTTGTTGTTGTTTTTTATGTGTGGTGGTGGTTTTTTTAATGCCTTATAGGCACTCGAGGAAATAAACCTCAGAGGCATTATTTGGATACTATGGAGCTATGCAAAATTTTACACAGAGCCTAAAATTCAAGGAATAGTGCTAGTGCAAGTCTCAGATGACCTTGCAGTGGCAGAGCTGTCTACAGGCTCAAAGTCTATCTCCATCCCTTCAGCTAATCTACATGAAACTGATTTTAATAGGCCGTCAGCACTGTGTGCTCTTTACATTAACATCTGATTGACATCAGCTTGTTTGAACAACACAATTATTCAGGTCAAAAGGGACCTCACAAGGTCTCTAGTCAACCTCCTTCTCAAAGCAGGACCAGAACAGGTCCCAGGAGGGATTCCTGAGTAACCCTACTTGAATCAGTCTTCGGATAGAGTACAAACACTAACCACCACACTTTGACACAATGATCCGGCCAGTTTCCCACACATATAGTAGTCCACCCATCCAGACTCTAACATCCCAACTTTGGATACAAGAAATCGGGGGAGAATGCATCAAAGGCCTGGCTAAAGTCAAGATGACATCCACTGCTCTCCTCAACCACAGATTCAGTCATCTCTTCTCAGAAGGCAATTAGGCTGATTACGCATAATTAATCCACTCTAAGTGCATGCTGGCTATTGCCAGATACCACCTTCTTCTTCCACTGCCCAGAAATGTGGACTTGCTCTATGATTTTCTTAAGGACCAAAGTAATTCTGAGTCCTGCTCTCCCTGAGCAACGGGCAGCCTGGGACTGAAGGGCAAAGAACTTTCAGGTTGTAAATCAGACTATCAAGAAACAGCTACAGAAGCTACCAGCCACAGAGGCCACCTGAAAGCTACCAAGAACAAGCTGAACTTCAGAATAACAAAAGCTGAACAAAAAATAAAATGCCCTGAGATACAACAAACTCTGCAAACAAACACCAAATCCCAAAGAAAACTTCACCCCCACAAAAGCCTGCCTGTATAAATAATTCACAAACAGTCAAAAAAACAAACCAGGGAACCACCCACTTCCCCATACTGCCAAAAATGGAGGGGAAAGACAACAACAAGTCAACAGCCATCCAAACAAACTGCCCAAACCCAGAAACAATAACCCCCTCCCTCCCAACCTGCTGAAAAGACCAACAGCAACAACATTCCCTGCTGAAAAACTATTCAGAAATAATAATAATAAAAGACAGAAGCCAAACAATAGTTTGTTGGTTTCGTGGAAATATTTATGAACAATATTCAGAGGAAATGTTCTCAAGAGGAAGTCACGTAACCAAGTACAGAAGCGAGACATAGACTGGGAAAACATATGTCCCCCTTTCCAGAGGGGACTTCTGATGCCTAAGGAGTCCAAAGTCATCAGTTCATTCCCACCAAGCCTCTGACAAAGAACAACCTCATACCTTAGCTGCTGACACTCCTGATGAGACACTTTAGCTGGCAAGAGTTTGATTTATTAACTCAAGAGCTGACTGATTCCAGTAAAGATAAAGTCATCCAGTTTTCAGAGGATTTTTCAACCCATTAGCTAGTTAAATATTGTAAATGTGCTTTAATTAAATACCCATCAGATGGTTTGCTGTTAATGATCCTTTCCTTTATTTGCTTACAAGTGAAAATTTTGCACCGGAGGGGACCATTTTTGTAGACAAAGTAACAGACCACAAGACAGGTATAGAGAAGTTAGAATAAAATAATGTAATAGTGATGACTTCTTGTCCATGGAAGAGTAGATGTCTTTGTAATTTAACGTCCGCTTGAAGAAAGTGTAATTAAGCACTGGGGTCATATTAAGATTTTAGTATTGTGTTGCTCTAATGTTTAGCTTGATCACATGTAGGAACTAATTGACCCTTCAGAGGATATCACATCTCTCCATGTATACATCAAATCCACCTTCTATGTCCCTAATCAATACTGACATTAAAATCCTCACTGGGAGCCTCTGAACAAGCAGTCCTTACACCAAATATCTACGGGGGAAATGAGTCCACCAGGAATAAAACACCTGCCTCAAATGGCTCTTTGAAGTCTATATTGACACTCAAACAGCTTTCCATGTATTAGTAAGTAGTGGTGCTGTTCACCATTTGCATGAGATAATTTATTTGGAAGCCTAATTGGCATCTTTAGTACTTGCAACCATCTTTTCAGCCCAAAGTTTGGTGCCGAGGTAACAAGTGACTCGTGTTTTACAGTCCCTCCAGGATGGTACAGTTGCCTAAGCCATGCAGCTGGGATATCTAGCATGGGTTCCACTCCAAACAAGGTCAGCACAGCGTTTCGTTGCACAACCACAGGTCTGAGCTCTTTCCGAAATAATTTGTGCCCAGCAGGTAGAAATAAAGCTGAGGTTGTTCTCGGGCATATCTAATTTCTGAGCCAGCGAAGCAAAGCTCCGATAATGAGCACTCAGCACCTGATGGCATCCTCCTAGCTCTGCTCAGAGCAAACATGGGAAATATCTATTTTTACAACTGGAGCTGAAAGCCCTTGCTATTTTTTCTTAAAAGCTAGCTTCAGACAGGCCACATCAGGACTGTCAGTCCTTGTCCCCAGGATGGCTCCGTGTCCTCCTGCACGTGCTTCAGAGGACACATTATATTTTCCAATCTGAAAGAACTGCTTAAGGAGCACCCAGGCTTGCAGCACGTGAATTTGGAGACTTGTTTACGACCCAGAAACATAGGCAGACCTGTTGCAGACATTTATAATCCATGTCACCAGGCTATGAAAGCCGTGTCCAAGAGTGGGGATGCAAGTCCTGCTCAGCAGAACGGGCTGTCCTCTGCCCTTTTCAGCCTGTCAGCCAGGTCCTTAACTGGAGTATGATATCATTGTTTTGCCCTACTCCAGATTTATCTTTAGCAGAAGAATAGCTTGATTGAATCAGTCATGAATACATCAAGACAAATGGGCTGTTTATCACTAGAAATATTTGATTCAGGACTTCTTGCCTCATGAATGTCACACAATCTCCAAGGAAATCTAAAGAAATTCCAGGCAAGTCTCCATGATCCCCCACACACAGCCAGCCAGGTTTTATTAATCTTAAGAGCCATTTAAAAGTTCTGCAAGAATGGAAACCCAATTTTATATTAATTTTAAATATACTGTACATTTGATATCCTGCATTAAGTTACCAGGAGACATTCCCACTATGCTAATAATCTATTATTGCAAAGTAATTCCCATTTTTCATTCACAAATTACAGTACTATTGAGATACTTGCAGCTTTTTTTTGAAGTTCACCAACTGTTTAAGCCAAAGAAGAAAGGAAGGTCGAAAGAAACTAAGAAACTTGCTGAAGGTCCCTAAAAAAAAAAAAAAAAAAAAAAAAAAAAAAAAAAAAAAAGGTAACAAAACCGAGGTGTCTCCTTATTGGCTCAGCACTCTTATAAACATAGATTCATTTTACAGTCCTTCAAAGGTCAAAGCCACAAAGGGGATGCAAAGAGAAAATAAAAATATATATACACAGAACACTTTGCACACCAAGCCTAGAGATATGCGGACATTTACAAAGCCTGAATAAAAGTAGTATCACATAGAATTGCAGAATTGTAGAATGTTTTAGGCTGGAAGGGACCTCTAGGGGTCATCTGGTCCAATCTCCCTACACAAGTAGGGACACCTCTACCTAGGGCAGGTTGCTCAGAACACCATCAAGCCTGATGTTGACCATCAGAAACTGAGTAATCAACTGTGGCTCCATGGAGGGAAGTAGCACCAGACCTCCCACTGGAAAGTCAACATTTTTCATTTAGAGAAGTAGAAATGATCACTGCCACTCCATATGGATTCCTGTTTGCTCTGTTAACCTTATGTACATTGGTGGGAAGTTTCTTAGGTCTTGTCTGCATGCAGATGTTTCCTAGTATATACCTCTAATCTCAATTATGGATTATTATTTCACTGATGAAACATTTAACATTTGTCTACATTGGGTGAAAAGGTACTAGAAACATCTTTATGAATGTCAACCCTTGTAATTTTCCAGTCTTCAGCTCCTCCAGTGCCACTGCAGCCAGTTAAGTCCCTGCCAGCTTTTCACCTTTTTTCCAGAGGTGAAACTACAGGACAGCTTCAGCGTTCACTACCCTAAGAGGTAACTAAGACACATTTCCATTTTTTTTCTCCCCAAACAAGCTCAGAGTGACCATGTTTTAAGAAACACATTGCATACAGAGATCCATGCCAGCTTAGATGCCCCCAGAACATTTGGTATTGTTGAAACAAAACCCACCAACCTCTTGAGTAGTATCACAATTATTCTTTATAAGTTGCGTAAAAGCAACTCCTATTGATGCTTGAGCAGGGAGTGTCAATTACCACAAAATCAAACATTGACCAGATGAGCCATTAGAAGCAGGCAAGGAATCTCAGTGTCTCTGAAACCATCTTAAGGGTTGTTGCCTTTTCAATGAATTTGTTTTCTTAAAGAAATGAGAAATTTGTCTCCTTTGCAGGGGAAAACGAACCAACCAAGCAACACCTCTCCAAAAACCGAGAAAACAAAACCCAAACTCCACCTCTGAATCAGAAATCAACTGTAACTATACTCTGGAGTAGTATAAACATCCCTGCTTACTGTGAAGGACCATACCTGAAGATGCCTGTGAAGCAGCCAGGCACACGAACAGAGGTGATTCAGAAAAGGCAGAGCATTTTTAAGACTTGACAGCCAATGACTCAGCCTTCTGATAGATGGCAGCAGCTCAAAAGCACCTATATCCAACAGTCCAACCTCTGCAACAGGCCAACCTCCATCGCACCAAATGAGAGCTGGAAGAGCATTTATCTCAGATGATGGGCCCAAATATGCCCCACCTGAATCTACTAAGTCATCAAGAAGGTCATACAATTTTATTTAAAACTTTTTGGCAGTTCAGGACAAGCTAACAGAGCATCCATTCTTTTTCCTTCCCTCCTTGTCCTTTTTCTGTCCCTCCTCCCACTTGCCCTGAGCAGGATGGGAACCTCTCCCCTTTGAGGGAGCATCTCCAGCCACATAGAACACTTACAGTCAGCAACAATGGAAGGTCAGTGCACAAAGTTATTATGGCTGCTTGAGTCAGTGCTCAGTTTTCCAGATGAAAACTTCCCGCAGGCATTAATCCTGCTCCTCTTGGCCCATCTGCTTACAATCCCACAGCCAAGTGATGCTGCTGTTGTCACACATCACTTTCCCAAAAGCTGCACAAAGCTTTGAGAGCAGGCAACCTGCCACCACGTTGAGTTTCTACGAGCCCCGAGTTGCAAAACTTGGGCCAGCTCTGAAAGAGGTGGCACCCCTAATACTCACACCCTGATCCTCTTCCTAAAGCTAATTCAGTGCTGAGGAACACTCAAGCTGAATGTTGGGGGCCTTTCCTTCTAAGATAAGGTAAATGCAGCTCCTAGTGCTTGACAGTGTGAGTGCTGCCTTGGATGTTTTGGTTTCCTTCCCCCCCTGCCCCCTGAATCACAGAACAGTTTAGGTTGGAAAAGACCTTTAAGATCAATGAGTCCAACTATTTCAGTGCAGAGATTTGCCTCTAAATCAGTTTTTCAGAGTCAGCCATCCCCATCCCACCATGTTTGCTATCAGGTACATGCTCCAGGAAGGACACTCAATTTGGATGCATAAACAGTAACAGATGCCAGCAGGAGAGATTAACTGTTAAGGTGAAAAGGTTGTTGGCAAAGCTGTGCTGAATATTTTCACTGAAACCCAAACCCAGGTGAGCACAGGAGGAAGTACAGCTCATGTTGGTTTGGAGATGCACCGTTTCCTCACAAATAGGGACCTGGTTTCAAGAGATCAGCTTTGAAACAAAATGCTTAATAGCTAGGGAGATTCACATTAAAACAGCTGAAGCATTGGATGGTTAAATGCAACTGGGACAGCTGATGAACTTGATCCAACATCAGGTCTAGACAAATGCAACATACCTTCTCCAGAAGGCACTTTGCAACACAAAATTTTCAACAAATAAGGACATTTAAGGGCAGCAATTCACAGAAACAGGTGAATCTTGAAAAACTTCTTTTGCTAATGTTGTCTTCCAGGATGAAGGGAGGGACACAAACCAGGTGGCTGTTGATTTGTTTTAAGAAACTTCATTACACTTGAAGTTTTGAGTTGTCCATGTGTGCTGACTTTTCCCTGCTGCGGCGCATCCAACACCTTGACACCCAGCAAAACACAGTCCCCAGGCACTATGGCTGGGTGTTGAGATCAGTTTGGCTGAGTGAAGAGATCAGTCTAAGGTATTAGGTTTGGGGACTGGAGGAGCACAGAGTAAGTGGAAACACATGCAGCATTATTCACATGGCTAAAATGTACCCGGAAGTTTCCCATGACTCACATGCTTGCCTTCCTTTATATATATATATATTTTAAAATAAATCTTGGCAGCAGTGCAGACCTAGGATTAAAATAACCACTTTGTGTCATCCCAAGGCAAGAGCAGAGGGCACCTCTAGGCTTTTCCAATCGCTCTGCCCCTGCTGCTGGTGCCAACTGCATGAGGTCTGGCTCCTCCTGAACAAGCAGGAGTCAAGAAACAACCTTTTTGACAGCCATTATTTGGGGAGGTTCATGCAGCACTTCCCTCAGACATGCTTTGCCTGGTTTGGAAAGCTCAGTCTGGGAGGTTTTTAAAACCAGCTACCAGTTCTTAACACCAGTGGTGATAACCTGTACTAGGTTGACAGTGCAAGAAGAAACAGCTTCAAGTTGTACCAGGGGAGGTTTAGGTTGCATATCCAGAATAATTACTTCCCAAAAAGGGTTGTCAAGGCCTGGCTCAGGCTGCCCAGGACAGGGGTGGAATGCCCATCCTTAGAGGGGATTAAAAGCCACGAAGATGTGGTGCTGAGGGACATGTTTTAGTGGTGACCTGGCAGTGCTGGGTTAACGGTTGGACTTGATGATCTTAAAGATCTCTTCCAACCAAAACTGTTCTATGATTCTATTCTATGAGTCTACACACAAGTCCAGATGGAGAAGGTGGTAGCATTAGCCTAAATGAGCATTCAGTTCAGCCTAAAAATGTTAAAGATCGGCTTCTCCAGGGCTGCTGCAGCAAGAGAGTCTGGCTTTTCATTTAGAAATAGATTTATTTCCACAGCTATGAGGGCCTGAGTGTTTGAGAACAAGAACTCAATGTTCACAAGCCAGTAAGCAAATAAAGACCCTGAAGTTTCTTTGTATTAAAAAAAAAAAAAAAAGAAAAGAAAAAAAAAAGTTATGACTGAGGCCTGACTCATGATTTTCAAATTCTTGGAAGTAGTGAACTTAGTAATTCTGTAGTCTCTTGTGGGTTAGAACTTTCATGAGTTCCTTTGCACATAACTAACAGAAGTTTCACACAAGCCTTTCAACTGTACTGTGTAGCTGTACAACATGGAAATCTGTTTCACTGAATGCAGCCCAGGAAAAGCTGTTCCGTGACTTCGACAGGAGAGACTCCTAAATAATAGATCTACTGTTTGCTGCAAATCCAAGTCTCTAATGAAAACCAAAGGTACATTCCCAGCTTGAGCGCCGCTAAGTGTCAGATCAGACCCCAGCAGTGCAAACCCACCATCAGGAGCAGAATAGAGACCTGCAGCCTGGCTTAGTCTGAAGCACATTGAAAACTGAAGGCTTTGCTCTAAATGTGCTACTTCGCTTTTTAAAAGAGTGATTTATATATATTGGCATACACAATTGGATGCTATCTTCCAGCAAAATCACAGCCCACAATTTTTTCTCTCTATGACTCCCTGAAAGGAAGTTGGAGCCAGATGGGGTCAGTCTCTTCTCCCAAGGAACAATTGATAGGACAAGAGGAAATGGCCTCAAGTTGTGCCATGGGAAGCTTCAGGGGATATTAGGAACAATTCCTTCCCCAGAAGGGTTGTAAAGGCCTGTCCCAGGCTGCCCAGGGCAGTGGTGGAGTCCCCATCCCTAGAGGGGTTTCAAAGCTGTGGAGATGTGGTGCTGAGGGACCTCGTTTAGTGGTGACCGGATAGTGTTGGATTAATGGTTGGACCCAGTGATATTAAAGGTTTCTTCCAACCAGAACAATTCTATGATTTTTTTTTTTTTTTTTTCTCCACAGTGCTGCTACATCACTTCACATACCCAAGGTCACTCAGTGTGTAAGCCACAAGAGTTTCAAGGAACTCCAGACCTACCTATGCCCTGAGCTGGGAGAGGCTGAGCCTCCAGGACAGCTGATCCCCAAAGCCTTGACCACACACAGGACAACGCTCCCAGGACAAACAGACAAACCTTGCAGGGCGGTCCCAGAAGCACAGATTAATCCGTGCTGCATGGTGCCAACATCCACAGCACAGAGCAGGCTGGGTTTAGGGGTGTCTTTCTTGCCAGAGAAAGCAAGAAGCAGGGTCAATAGGTTTGCTTTGCCATAGATACCACTGCTCATTGCCTAAGTTTTGTTATTTCAAGTCACACTGTGGGCCATCTCTGTTTCCCGCAGCCTGGTGCTCTCCAGAACACAGTGTGCTGCGCCTGCAAGTTGATAAGGCAGCTTTATGATCTATGGCGGCTTGTTTTAATTAAAGCTGCCTCCTCTGCATCACTTCCAGCCTTGTGCAGGCAGGAATGCAAACGATTTCATCTCCTCTGATCCACCAGATGCCAAGCTTACAATTACAAGCTGCCATTAATAAGGAAGCTTCTCCATCGTTCCCGCTGGCATAAGCAGAGATAGAAGAGAACTAAGGAGAAGGTGCACAACAACAGCAAACTAGTCCTCCACTTCACTACACCAGCTAAGCAGAGAACTGATTAAGCACCTTACCTTCAAACCTCCATCTCAAATGCTCCTGGAGGGCTACAGCAGAGGATAATGAGAAGTCAGGCCAAGCAAAGCACTCGCTTGCAGTCACCTTCAGGGCAGCAGACAGCTTTTAGTCCTTTGAAGTAAGGAGACACATCCCAGTCAGGAGAGCACAGTGTTTTTTACCTGTGGGACTCCATTCTTAATTCCTACTAACCCTTTCTGGGACAAGATGGGGCGGGGAGGTGTAGGGTAGGGGACCAGCTACACCTGGAGTCCCACCTGGTGTCACTCTGCCACTTCTCCACAGGTGGGACTGAGCACATTAAATAGGCCTTTACCACTCTCACCTGGGCTGTGCAACTGCCTACCAAGGAGCACTCAGGTCACAGCTGAGCTGGGCCATGTGTTATGCCTTGTCCCTGCTCTCCTACTTGTCTGTCCTTCCTGCATTGACCTCAGCCTGGGCGTGCTGCTTTGCATCATCATGAGGTCATTGGGAATCTGTTGCTGTGGTCACTTGACCCTGTCACCTTGCTTGGGTACAGATGGTCAGTGTGAGTACACTCAGCTCCCAGCTTGTACCAGGGGAACCTCATCTCCTGTCATTTCAGCTAGTCATGTTTTCTATGAGGCCTTCATTGTGGGGAAACCCCAAGCTGGCTGGTGGATCTGGGGGTCTGTGCTGTTAAGGCAAAAGCTGTGTTTTTCCTGCTTGACCTGAAACTGGGATCACCTTTTGAGGTCAGAAAAATGGCAGAGAGTTTTTGCACAAAGCTAAACTCAAATCAAAGCTTCCACAGAAGTCCTTCCTCATGTTCTTCTCATCTTTAAGCTGTTTTTACAGTAAGCAAAGTTCAAGGAAGTCAGTTTAGCTTCAAAGTACACTGATGATAAAAAAAGAAAAAACCCAATACTCTTGACCCTGTATTCCAGGTGGAGAAGTTAAGCAGTTGGACCTTGCTTTTAGGACTACTTTTGGCAGAGATAGTATTTAAACTTTGGAGCACCAGGTCATTGATGTATAAAATTCTTGTTTTCAGTGTGGGAGGTTGTCTTCTTACCCATCTAATTAAGACAGCAGAAGACAGGCTGCTGATAGCTTTCCTCAGCTGTCAGGTTATTCCTCCTAGTCTCCCTATGCTCAAGGCTTCTTAGCATTTAGATCAGAGGCACCACAGCTGCAGTCAACTCCAGACTCTCTGTCGAGGGTCATGGTGGGAGATGTCAGTCTGCAGCAGAAGTTACATCAGGCTCCATGGTGCTCTGCACCAAGACATCTTAGTCATGCAGACATATGAACAAGGAACATTAAGCTGTTCAGTACTGAAGCTGATGAGAAAGCTTGATGGTCACTTTAGGAGAGCAGGCAGTTTCATCTCGTTAATGTGTGGGATGCATAGTGCCTTATTTCTTCTATGTCTTCAATGTTGTCATAGAAGCAAGTTAACATTTTTTTTTTTGGATAAAGATCCCCTTTGGTACATCCCAAGCTGGTACATTTTGTGCTTAGTTTCTGTCTCCAAAAGGACAAGAACAGCAATTTCAAACCTATCTGAACTTGTAGTGTGCTGGGTATTTTAAAAGGACCTCTGTTATCCACCTAGAGTCAACAGATTTGAACCACAGGGGGTGGGTGGTTGTACCAGACAATGATGCTGCTCGATGTTTTTTGACTGTTAATGCAAAAGTTAAACAATTTATTAGAAAATACCAAGTATTTTTAGAAATGATTTGTACATTCAGCTTTTAAGGTAGATGGTGAGAAAAGACTTTTCAAGAGTGTGATTGACCTGGGATTTGACTCAAATGAAAAACCCAAAAAAGCCCAACTCTACCCTTGGATTTTTTTTTGTTTTGTTTCAGGTTCAAAAATGACATAGAACTAGGTGCAGCCCTAAAATCTTTTCCTCTCATGGAGATCAAAGTGATGATCTGACCCCATTTAACTCCCGGGCTCTGTAAACCAATTTGCTTATACTTATGGCACACAGTAATCCCACAAAAAGACAATTCAAAGCTGAGCACTTGAAACCACATACCTGGGCTGGACTTATACTTCAGCTGGCATCCATCTAGGCCTCACCCCATCAGGGTAAGCAGAGCAGAATTACCTACAGAGAGGATTTCAATCTGTAACCACTTGGCTTAGTCCTTAATTTCACAGGGAGAATGACCTCTGAGAAGATCACAGCTTTGAACTTCTTACTAAAGAGCCCTTCTGGAAGGTCTGCGTCATATTGACTGTCTTACACAGAATCATGGAGTGATAGGGGCTGGAAGGGACCTCTGAAGATCATCTAGTTCAATCCCCCTGCTAAAGCAAGCTCACCTAGAGAAAGCCACACAGAAGCCTATCCAGGAAGATTTTGAATTGTCCATCCATTCATGTTTTCTTTGTCTGTTTAATAATGGTGGTTCATTGTGGAGCCTGTTTCAGAGATAAGCCTACTGAGAAGGTGGATCTGCAAAACACAAGCTCCGGGAAGATGTACCTTGTTATACCCAGTTGGAAGAGAGGGTCCCAGTTCTTCAGCTTGGGAACCAAGCCCTCCAGCCTTTGCTCAAAGCTTGATGCTGTGATAACTCAAATGAGCATTTCTGAGTGGTCTAGCAGGATTTGTGTGCCATGCTCTCTGTGTATCGTAGCTGAGGGAACATTTTCCATAACATATGGAACTTCAATCTATATTTATAGCAAGGCATGTCATTTACGCGTACAGAACTGACGCCCATGTCAAAGCAAAAACAACCACCTAGGATATAAAGTGCTACTCAAAGCTATCTCAGAACCAAATGTTTTTCTTTCCAGAGAAACAAAAGTCCAGAATAAATAGGACTGCTGGCCTGAACATGGGGATCCATGCAAAATTCCTATAAACTAAGCTTCCTGTGTGCCACCTTCTTTCTCACCTAGGGGCCCCATGTGAAAGCATCAAAGCAAAGTAAAGCAGCACCCATCTGGTCCAACCTCCTTCACCAGGTACATCCCTTCGTCCTGCACAGCCACATCTCAGAAGGTGAGGGATGGAGACACTGTCCCTCTCCAAAGGTAGCAGGACACTGTATGCAAGCAGTCATTTGCTATGAGCTTTGCATGACCAGATATTTGCAGTGTGGCAACAGTTCTCTATCTGGTACCCTCAGAAAGACTCTTGTTCCCCTCTCACCTCATTGCCCACACTTAGTGCTGTCTCTGTAGGCATTTACTTATCTGTGCAGCCCCTTCATGGGCTCAGCCAGGCAAGAGCCAGCAGCCCCTACTGCTTTCATCCAATCTTGCAGGAGTTCCTGACTAGCTCTGGTTTCTGCTGTCTCCCCTCACACATCTCTGCACCTCCCTGAGGTGTGTGGAGGCTGCTGTGCTGACAATTTCCACACAGCACCAAGAATCCCCACTCCCCCAAATTGTTTCTTTCTGGTTAAGGAAGGAAACAGAAGACACCAGTCCTTGGAGGGAAGCCAGGGACCTCCCATCTCTGACTGCAGCCTGGGACCACCTCTGCCTGCAGCACTTTTTGGTTGAATCCAAACTCAGGTAAATCTGTCCTCACTTTTTCCAGTGGAAACAGGACCAGACTTTGGCTCATGGGTACCATTATTTCAGAAGATCTGGCAAACAGACTTTTGTGCTTCCTTCTGACATAGAAGATGATGATCAAGGCTCTTGTGGAATCACGGATGAGATCTAAAAAAAAGAATGTCCTACAAGAAGGACACTGAGGTGCCCAAAGAAGGGCAACGAAGCTGGGGAAGGGTCTAGAGCACAAGTCTTGCGAGGAGTGGTTGAGGGACCTGGGTTGTTGAGCCTGGAGAAAAAAAGCTTCAGGGGAAACATTCTCAGTCTCCACAACTCCCTGAAAAGAGGTTGGAGCCAGGGGACTTTGTCTCTTCTCCCAAGGAAAAAGTGATAGGACAAGAGGAAACAGCCTCAAGTTGTGCCAGGGGAGGTTTGGATTGGACGTGAGGAACAATGTCTTCTCTGAAAGGGTTGTGAAGGCCTGGCCCAGGCTGCCCAGGGCAGTGGTGGAGTCTCCACCCCTGGAAGGGTTTCAAAGCCATAGAGATGTGTCGCTCAGGGCCATGGTTTAGTGGTGACCTGACAGTGATGAGTTAACACTGGACTCAGTCATCTTAAAGGTTTCTTCCAACCAGAACAATTCTATGATTCTAAAGCTCTGGGATATAACTGTGGTCTCTGGCAGCAGCAGCTCTGAGGTGGAGCCTGATAAGCCTCCCATGTGACACCCAGGAGTGACACAGCAAGCAGCCCTTTTGTAGCAAAACTGCCTTTTCACATATACGAGCTAGCACCAATTGTACACTAAAAGGAAAGGCTGTGTGCTTCAGTGCTGCCAAAGGACAGTTAAAGATCCCATTTTAGCAAATTAAATTTCAATTCTCCACATAAATCATCCTCAGGCCAAACTTTTGGGTTCATCTTCGGTGAGGATACTTCACCCAACTCCATCATACCTAAAAAGAGATGGAAAGGGGTAAAGATGGAGAAAGGCTCTTCTCAGTGATGCCAGGAGAAGAGGCAACAGGTACAAACTGAAATATATGAAAATCCACCTAAACTTAAGAAAAACTTGTTTGCTGTGACAAACAAGGTAACAGGTTGTCAAGAGAGGTTATGTCGTCTCCATCCCTGGAGAAATTCAAGCATTGTATGGATGTAGTTCTGGACAACCTGCTTCAGCTTGTCTTGTGTTGAGCAGGAATGTTGGATTACACACCTTCAGAGCCACCTGGAGAGATGTCCAACCTCCACTGTTGTGTGAGCTGCTCATTTCATCCAAAAGCAGCATTGTAAGGTGTTGCCAACACCTTTCCATAGCGTGTGGACATGCTCTCACAGCCTTTTTGGCTGAGGTTTGGCAAAAGGTTGTCTCTTGCAGGAGGCACTATAACTGTTCTCCTTTCCCTGACCTTTAAGAAAAGTCTTTCCTAAACAGCAGTCTAGTTTATAGTTTAATTTTCTTTTTTTTTTTTTTTTTCCCACAAGGTAATGTCCCTATCTATTATTATTATTTTTATTTTTCTGTGTGTGGCAGAAGGCAGAAATCAAAAAGGATGAAAGCCGAACATGGGATAACTGGGAAGCAGCTTTAGAGTCACTGAGTTACCCCAGGGTTGCTGTCACATCCATTATTATTCATTACAATAACCTCCTGCAGAGTAATGAGCATGTGTCCCAATAGTCCTGAAGGAAAATAAAAAGCTTTGGACAGTTCTAGGAAGGGTCTCAATTTTGAGCCAATTTTCTATCAGAGCCTATTTTTGGTTGGTGCTACTTGTTCGGGTTCTCCTCAGAGCTGCTGTTACGGGAAACATACTTTATTCTTTACAGATGACCATCGCTTGTTGCCTACAGCTCATGTTCTGGGTGATAAAAGTGCAGGCTTGGGAGTTGTATCAGTGTCAGGGTGAAATCTAGACCCAAGCCACAACAAGTTCAACAGGGCCATAATTACCTAAATGGCCATTCAAACAAAAATACATACTTGGGAAACATTATTCATATATTCACTATATTCACACTATATTCAATCATGTTTCAAAATTGGACACTCTTTATTTGCTGCTGGTAATTTTGATTTATTTTTTCTTAGAAAATATTTGTTTTAGCCAAACAAAGACTCACGTCATTGTTTTGCAGAGCTGGCTGACCTTGTGCTAATTAACTGCATCTAAAGGCACACCACGTAACCTCATGCTAAACAAAACAATGAGCAGCCTATAAATATAAAAAAAGAGGTCCTGCTAAATTTCACATGTTCAGCTTTAAACTTACAGATTTCCATGGGAGTAGGAGGTCACTTCACTGACTATATTTATCTCTTTAAAATTAACAGAAAGGAAAAAATAGGCCCTTTTGCCCTCGAACTGGAACATAAGGTCAGGATGACAAGTGGCGCTGGCAGTGCTGGGGGAGCCTGGCCACGTCTGAGGCTCCTTGCAGATCAAGTCATCACCATCAATACTCTGGCATCGCCCTGAGCTCCCAAATGCTGTGTCCAGTGGGATGGAAAACAATATTCCTCTCATGTCCTGAGTCATCACCCTGCTGCAAAGTTCTTCATGAGATGTAAAAAAAAAAATAAATAACTGAAAATAGTGTGCTCAGTCTTTCCTGTCAGTTCCTGGCATGTAAATGCTAAAAACATCAGAAGAAAAAACTTGCCATTTGTTTCCAGAAGCCCTGGGGAATGAAGATGTGAAATCTGGGAGTGACTCAGAGCCTCTCCTAGAAAATGGCTCTTGTCACATGTCCAAATATTCCACTGATCCAAGGAGCTGCTATTGGTAAAGGGTTGGACCATCACTTCAGCTCTTTACCTGAAGCAGGATCTGTTCTGATCTCTCTTTTCAGGCGTGATCGCTACAGACTCATACAATGGTTTGGGTTGTAAGGGACCTTTCAAGGTCATCTAGTCCAACAGCCCTACACTGAGCAGGAACATCTTCAGCTAGAGCAGGTTGATCAGAGCCCCGTTCAACCTGACCAACCTGATTAGCCACGATGGGATCCAGCTTTGTGCCAAAGGGAGAATAGACGTTCACGCTCTTTTGGTGTTCCTGTTCTTGTCTCTCCTTTTGGCCCTGCTTGGCTCTAGCTGAGCTGAGGCTGGAGCAGCTCTGTAGGGAAACTGGCACAAAGCCTACTGAAACAAAGGGATGCTGAGCTGACGTTACTGTGAGCTGGAGGACAAGGAGTGGCTCAGATGCTACCCCAAACCAATGCTCCACAAAAAGGCTATTTTTGTCTCTCTAATTGGACACATTTGGACACTGAAGTGACCCAAATGCTACAGCAACTAGAGAGACAAGGAACTACTGGAGAGAGTCCAGCGGAGGCTACAAAGATGCTGAGAGGGGCTGGAGCATCTCTGTGACATGAAAAAGCTGAGAGCCCTGGGGCTGTTTATCTGGAGAAGACTGACAGGGGATCTGATCAATGCTGATCAATAGCTTAAGAGTGGGGGTCAATAGGATGGGGCCAGACTCTTGTCAGTAGCGCCCAGTGACAGGACAAAGGGTAAAGGGCACAAACTGGAACACAGAAGGAAAAAATTATTTGCTGTGAGGGTGGCAGAGCCTGGCCCAGAGAGGTTGTGGAGTCTCCTTCTCTGGAGAGATTCCAATCCTGCCTGGACAATGCGATCCTGGGCCCCCTGCTCTGGGTGACCCTGCTGGAGCAGGGGGGTTGGACGAGATGATCCCCAGAGGTCCCTTCCAACCCCCACCATGCTGGGATTCTGTGATTCTGTAACTGACAATGAAAGGAGTAGAAAGCAGATCGTGGTTTAGTAAACCTGATTTTGGTGTTATAATCCTTCTCTGCCTGTAAATCTTGACTGACCACAAACCATGTTGCACACCCAAAGCCACAGATCATGAGAGTCACTGAGAAAACAATCAAGGGAAAGAGCTATCAGTGACATTGACTGAGGAGTCTTTGATACCAGTTACAAATGCAAGCAAAAGCAAAACTGGAAAGCAGCAACGTTGACATCCCTGATTGGAACCAGGGAGCAGCAGGGACTCTGAACACAATACTCACACCCCTTGCAAGCAAGCTGCATGGTGGGATTTTAGAAGCAACTCTAGTTAGTCTGCCCTCCTGGCCACAGTAGCATACTGCTCCTGCATGTACTCATGGTTTTCTCACCTGGCTGAGATCATCAGCATCACTGCAAGGGGGAAGCTGAGAATACTGAGGATGATCCATTCACCTTCTTCTCCAGCTGAGTCCAGCAAGAGCCTCTGCTGACCACCTGCAGCCCAGCTGCTGGCCATCACCTCTAGGCTTTCCAGTTTTTATCTAGCAGATAAAAAGAGACTGTATTATCTAACAAAAAAAGAAACATCAACTATATTCTTTGATCAACTCCAGACTAACTCCCACTGCACCATTTCAATTATTAGAGTCAAGTCAGCTCAGATCTGTCCCAAGGACGATTAAACTTGAAATCTCTCTTTTTTTTTTTTTTTCCTTTCTTTTTTCTCATGAAGAAATGCTTTGCCATGCTGGGCAGATGTACAATGTAACTGCAGTGCCTCAGGCACCCAGAGCAAGTGGAAAAACCCCAAGGAGCACGTATTCATGTCGTGCTGAGCTTCATCAGTCTGTAAATAGCAGTGATGGCTCTGAAGCCCCCAGAGGAACAGGAAAAATATATCCTCCTTCCCCTGAGTATCACTGGGCTAAACCACAGCAGCCAAAGGGCCTGCTGTGGGCCAAGGTTCCCTTATGGGGCTGCAGATGAGGCTGTTGAGTTTGAGGCTGCTCACTGGCATTTGGAAGGAATTTATTCTGCCAGTGGAAACTTTTGTGGCCAAAGCAGTTAGAGAGGGAAAAGCCAGTTAAACCTGTGCCTTTCTCTACAGAGGGTTAACTTAGACACATGACTTAGATGCATAATTTAGAAAACCAAGATAAAAATCAAGCCAGCTGCTTCCCCCAGAGCTTCTTTATGATTACTGCTTACCAGGACAGCTGCATGGACTAAGTGCCATGTTTGGACCACAGACTTTTCTGGCTAAGCCATGAAACCCACCAAGTGTAATTTTTGAACATGTAATTTGCCCTTCCCTGAACAGATTCAAAAACTAGTGAAGCAGGAGAGAATAGTATGTGAATTGTGAAGCATCTGTGTGCACTTTGGTGATTACTAATGGTATTACAGTATGATGGGAGCTTGGACAAGGTCTCATGTACCATAATAATTTGTCAAGTTTTTGTGGTTTTTTTTGATGAGCAAGTATCAGCAGATGATAAAGTTGAAAGTCTCAACATACTAGAAGAGCTATGTTTGTGTATGGACAATGAAAATTAATTTACCACTACTTTGGCTTCAGTCTAATCTAAACCAAAATGAATGCCATGGTCTCATCATAACCTACGCCAGCTTCTAGTTGACAGCTTTGAACAACTCAGGAGAAAGCCTCTCTCCGGCCAATCACTGCTGCTCCTTCTTCATCCTGTTAGAAGTAAACACTATCAGTTAACACTATGTGTAGCTCTAATAAATTAATTTCTGCAGATAAAAATCTCTCCTACCAAGTGAGGTTTTGCCAACATGAACAATTATAGAAAGATGTGCATTCAAGCAGATGCACATTAGTACTGAGACACTCTTCTGCTCCATCCTGCTCCTTGAGCATCTCTTTTGAGAAAGAAGTTGCCTTCCAAACAGAGTTGCTGGAGCATACTGGGATGTACTGAAATATCTTCAGTGACATTTTGTACTGGGGTCTGATGACCAGTAGCCAGGTTCTCCAGCTATTTCCACTGTGGTCTCTCACACTGTCCCAGGTCTTGATAAGACAATGATGAAACCACAGCATTTTGTGGACTTCTGTAGACACTGAGAAATCAATCTCCTTGGGGTTCCGGGCACAGTTATTAACTTGTTCTGTTTCTAATATCAAAAAATGTTGTTGTGACTTCACTGCCCCAGGCAGGCATTGTGGGAAAAATGGCGACCAGCCCTAATCCCATGTCACAATGGATTAAAATAGGCAAGTGACTTGGAGGTTCAAGGTAAGAGAAGGCTGTGATGCACAAGCTTTTGTTGTTTTCCATTTGCACCCTTTGAACAGAAGTCATGCCTTTTGTTCCTGAAGACCAAGTTCCTCCCAATAACCCTGACCTGCAAGCTCTCAGCTGGCTTGTCCACCTATACCTGGACATATCTCCATCCATTCCCTTTGCCCTTTCACACAGAGCAACTCTCCCTCCTGGGCTGTCCTTCCCAAACACTCTCCAGCTGAGTGAGCTATCCCACCACACCCACATAATTCATTCCCTAAAATTTATACAGACCTCCCATTCCTCCTGTTGTTTCAGCAATCAGCTGTGAGGCCCAGCACTGAAGTGTCCCATCCATCTCCTCCAAAAGACAACCACCAGCTATTCTGCAAGTGCATGGGCTGTGAGCAGTACATGGAAGGATTGTTGAGGGTTCAGGTAGGTTTTGATGAGCACAGGGTTGGACTTCAGAGTACAGTGGGGAGCTTGATTTCCTTTTAAATAATCCTGAACTATTACACAGATGTTAAACCGATGCTCTTAGATCTGCAAATCCAAGCACTTCAGAAGTGCCAGCATTAAAGTTACATAACCAAATTAAATCAGTTCTCTCAGCTGTTGACCACTGCCTCACACACATTTTTTTCCTGAGCAGACAGACCTCAGGAATGTCTGGTTAATGTGTGGTTTGACATGACACTGGCTTCAGCTGCAGAAGTGGGTAACGGTCCCAAATCCTGGTATCACCAGCTAGTCAAGGACTTCTTTTGTACCACAGTTTCTTGTCTCCAAGTGGTGCCAAGACAACTCTTTGTGGGGCCAGGCTGTCTGCTAAACCTTGAACATGGTTTAAAATTTAATCTCTTTACCCTTGCATGCATCATTTTGTGCGGCGCACGGGTTGGATGTTCTCTGGGGGTAAGAAGGTCTGTGTGAGGATAGAAACTTTGTCCTGTGAGACCCCTTCCTCTTTACTGTATAGAAAGACCCCACAGGAAGGCAAGGGGGGACCTTCCAGGCGATAGAAAGTCCACAGCTGTCACTACTGCCACTATTACTTGGGTCTCTCTGAAAAGCCAGAGCCTAAGCAGATGGATAGTAGTGGAGTCACTATCCCTGGAGGTATTCAAAAGATTTGTAGGTGTGGTGCCGAGGGACATGGTTTAGTGGTGCCTTTTCAGTGCTGAGCTAATCGTTTGACTTGATGATCTTAAAGGCTTCTTCCAACCAGAATAACTCTATGATTCTATAATTCAAAATGAAGAAAGTTGTGGCTTTAACATTAGGGGCTTTAGTTCCCCATCCACAGGATGGTCAGTGCCAGTACCCAGCTTGGCAGGGGTGGTGAAGGATTAGTGCTGGGAGCAGCACAAATCAGCACAGAGCCATGCCACTCACCAGCACATGCAGCAATGAATAGCTTCATCTCCCATCAGCCTTTAAATCCTGTACTGAAAACAGAGAAATGGGATCAGTCACCAATATAAGGCAGAAGCAGGCAATTGGGTTGACTTGGTATTAAGTGCTCCTCTAAAGATTGAAGCAGAGGTTTTCTTCAAAAGCTGGAGGAACTTGCAAGGTAGCTGGCACTGACATAAAGTTTTGCCATTCCATGCCTTGTATAACTTTTGTGTAGGTGACTTTTTTTGAGCTACTAATGAAAATAAGTCAAACAGCCTGTGGCTCACTTGCAGAGAGTCCTCTTCATTTAGCGACCAGTTAGTACCCGACTGGATGAAACAAGCAGCCAATATGTGTCACTCCCAGACACTTCACCCCCACAGAGATCTCCTGCCACTGTTGCCAATACCTTGTTTGCAGGGAGATCAATGGCCTAGAAGTTCACCTTTGGTCTCCATGGGAAAGTCATCGCAGGAGGAAGCGCAGAGAATTCTGCTTTTGTCAGGCAGGCTCTGGCAGCTTGTCAAACTGGCAGCTTCCAAGTGCAGGCGAGAAGTCTCTTAGCCCAGTTTCTTGTGGAAACGAGGCTGTTACCATCAGACCATGATCGGCTTTAACCCAAGCCAGCTAGCAAGCTGCAGTAAAGATCCTAAAAAAAAAAAAAAAAAATTAAGTCCTCTAAATTTCATAAAAATAGAGAAGCACAGAGAGAAAAGTGATGTTATTGATGCTGCCACTGAGGAAAAGGCAGGGAGAACTTTCCTCCTAGATACCGCCTTCAGCAGATGCTGCTGGCCGTGGATGTACTCACCAATTAATCCACAGGAACAAAGCTCCAGGGAACAGCTTGTGCTGTCTACTGTCTGGGTGACACTAAAGGAAGAGAAGAAAGATGCTGTTGCTGTGATGGCCACAGGTAACATGAAAGGAATGGGTGAAAGGAAAGATCCAGGAGATGAGGAGAGATGAAGTTGTTTTGTGAAGAGCTTACCTCTGGAGGCCCTGCTTTGTCAGAGGTTTGCTGGATTACAAGCTATGACAGAGGTTAGTAATGTAAGACAGCCTGCAGGAAAACAGGCTTCATGAAACAGGCTTCATGGATTTCTTTTTTTTGGTTGTTATTTTGATAGGAATTCATAATAGTCCTTTTAATTTTAAGCTGTTTGTTTTTCCTCCCTTGTCAGGAGAGGATTAGAAAACCTTAAATCTCTGGTTTAAGTGATTCTGATATAATTTTGGACTCTCTGGTTATTAACCAGAAGAAAAATAACATGCTTAGAGATTTCTTGCCCACCTTGCACAGAATGTTGGGACTATTCTGAGACCAGAGAATGAGCCCACTGACACTGAGGGTCAAGCTAGATCCACACAGTGCTTTAGTTCCCACATTGACACTTGAAATCATCCTGTACAAAGACATCAAAAACCAGCTACAGAAATCCAGGTAGAAAATTAATTTCAGGCACAATAACTGATTTTTTTCTTTCCCCCTATCCAACATATTCTGAAGCAAAAAAAAAAAACCCTTCCTAGTACAGCCTATACTTGAAGAAGCATTTTTTTTCTCTCAGAAGGGACATGTTAGGACTCCACTTACAAATTACAAATTTCTACATAATGAACACTGCTCGCAGGCTCATTCAGAGGTGGAGTGGAAACCTTTGCACAGTGATAGCAAATACAACCTCACTGAAGCTTTAGAGATAGTACTGTTCTTCCCATACCCCTGTCACAAACTCAGTTGCAACTGATTGTTCTGGTGCATTGTATTCTGTAATGATCTGTTCCATTTATGACTTTGCCATGACCACAGTAAAGGGAAGGATGATATCATAGAATCATAGAATCGTTTGGGTTGGAAGGGACCTTAAAGATCACCTAGTTCCAACCCCCCTGCCATGGGCAGGGACACCTTCCACCAGACCAGGTTGCTCAAAGTCCCATACAACCTGGTCTTGAACACGTCCAGTGATGGAGCTTCCACAGCTTCCCTAGAAAACCTGTTCCAGTGTCTCACTATCCTCACAGTGAAGAATTTCTTCCTAATTTCTAATCTAAATCTCCCCTGTTCCAATTTGAAGCCATTGCCCCTCGTCCTGTCACTACAAGCCCGCCCTTGTAAAAAGTACCTCCCCATCTTTCCCATATCCTGGCCCTGGCTACCAGTATTCTTTCATGGATGAAGACCACCTTATCATTGAGGTGGTGTGATCTGTGTGAACTGATTGTTGTTTTCTGCCTTAAGAGAAGAGAACAGAGACTTTCATGGCTTTCCCTTCTTGCTCCAGCACACTCAGAAACAACAGTTGGCAGCCAGGAGACCTCAAGCTGGATTTTCTATCCTGAACTTTTTCAACAGTGCTGAAGCTAATGGGCTGGAGCAGGTAGGACTGATGTGGCAGATACAATCTTTATAATGGAGAAGGCGCTCCAGAAGCAGTACATTAATTTGACTAAATTTAAAGCTCGCAGTTAGAAAACAGCCTCAAAGCTTTTTACTTTCAGCTGAGCGTGTTTTGCACTGTAAATGGCAGAGAGGCCAGGGAGTGGAAGAGCCCATGCTTGTTAATCACAGTAGGGTAGCACCTAAGTAACAGGCTCTCACGCAGAAAAATGGAGTATAGCTTAGCTCCTGCAGTGCTTTTTGTGAGATGGATTAGTGTTTTTGCAGAGAAAAGAGACAGAAAGCTGGGTGAGTTGTTCATGGGTCTTCCTGCTTCAGCAGAAATACATCTCACATTCAGCTGCACTTGGAAAACCAAGGGAAGAGCCTGGACTTGGCAAACCAAGTTGTATTTAGCCTGTAGCTAGAAATGTTTATAATTTGCTCCTGAAAGCAGTCCTGAGTATGTCATCACACTGGAAAGTGTTCAGCTGGTGTCAGCTGAAGTATGGGAGGTGGGCAATTATCTCTCAAGGAACCTGTGTACTCAGGTTTCTCTATTATTAAAATACCTGCCACTTGCTGCAGTCTGGCCCATGTGAAAGGCTGAGCTGCTTTGTGATTTATTTTTACAACTCCTTGGGGTCAAATCATCTCTGCGAAGGAGGATTTAATAAGACGGACCAACCCATCCTGCTCCTCTTGCTATCTGAACCAGCATCTCTTTGGAAGACAAACTACTCGTCAGGCCAATTTCACGTAATCAGTATTTCCATGAGATTTCCATTGCAGCCCCTGGGGATTTCAAAGGCATTTTGTGTTGAATGATTTGCACTGGCACTTGTGTACCCTGACTAGCAAGCAAGCCCTGTCCCATAATGTAACGGCATCCCCTAAAGACACTGGTGCAACCAAGTCATCAGCCACCCTTCTTCACTTCAGGAACTTGTGCCAGGTGAGGAGAGCAGAAACATTTCTCCTGAGCAGAACAGGACAAACACAGCAAAATCACCAGGAAATTTTTACCTGTAGCTGATTTTGTAGCAGCCTCTCAGGATCCCAGCAAGAAAACTCACTCTGAAGACCTGATCATCTAAAAGCCTGGGAGGACTGGGAAGCATGCAGGTAGAGTTAGCCAGTCTCCTCTGGCACAGTAAGCTGTGATTTGAGGGCTTTCGAGCTCTAGTTACAGCCAAGCATTTTGTAGCCATCATAGAACAGGGATGGGGAGAAAGGGATTGTAATTCTAGTAAATCTGTGAACTTCTCCAGCCAACTACAGCTAGACTCAAACCTCTGAGCTTTTTGAGGTATCCCTCCTTCTTCTAGGAAGAGAATTAAATGTTCGTACTAAAAATAGGGGGCAAAGTGGTATGCAAACCTGCATCCAAGCACCTTCCAGGACACCTGCTTTTGAATCTCAGATTTAAAACTCAGAACCATCCTTAGTTAACAGGATAATGTCCAGCACACACCTCAAAACATCTGGCCCAGGCTCTGTCTTTTTTTTTGCCTCAAACAGTGAGCTGCATTTTTCTGCAACTTTAATTGATGACATCAGATTGTGATGGCAGCTTTCCATTTCAAAGAGTTAATTTTTCATTATGAGATCAATCCCTTTAGTAATTTGTTCTTTGCCATTACTGCAGATAGCAATGATCAGAATATTTAAAATATTAGACTGCAGCTCTTCTGTAACAGCCAAAAAAAATTATAAATCTGGAATATCAGAAGGTAATGACAAGGTGGTTGGATGCTACAGCCTTTTCCTGTCAGGTGGAGTTCATCTTCTTGACTAGAATTTGGTTGATATTAGGCAGAGAAATGGCAGTTTTATTTTAAAATTTGAAGGACTTGTGGTCTTAAAAGCCAGAAAGCTGCTTCTAACTTCAACTACCCTAAGAAAAGGTATTGCTTCTACCCACTGCCCAGCCAAGCTGACAGTTCTGAGAAGTGACCCAGGACATGATCACATGTCAGCAGATTGCAGCCTGAAAGCAACACTCATCCAAGGTGAGACATCTGGATGTTTTCATTTGCTTTGATATTAACATTATATTGCAAAATCATCTAGTCTCACCTATTTAACAGATTATGGCTTAATATGGCCTACGTTTATATTGTCTGAGTAATGACCAGTGTGCAGGATTTTCATCCTGGGAAGCATGGGAGTTCTGGGCAGACATTTAAATTTCCATCAGCTGTCATAGCCTGGAAAGATAATTAAACATTCTTCATTTTCCATTTAAAATGGTACACAAATGCCGGACATCAAAACCAGAGAGACTTCCAAAAGAGAACATGTGGGTAGCTTCAAACTTTCCTTTGGCACCCAGCCACCAGCAAGGTTCAGTAGAAGTTCACCATTTCCCATTGTGTAAGGCTATTTGTTTAACATTTCTTTTGTCTGAAGTGGCCTTGTCAAATGAGATCCCTACAGAATTTTTCCTTTGGCCCTTCACTCACATCTGAGCTGTCACTCCTTGAGAGGCAGTTTGACTTTAGGCTTAATAGGAATGTAAGCATAAGTAGATTAAGTTGTTGTTTTTTTTTTTAAATTCACGTAACTTTTCATCTTAATTATAAAGACATCCTTCAGAAAAAGACTGGGCAGCCTCAGAATCTCGTGGTGTAAAAACCCAAAGACACTTCCAAGGAGCAACGTTCAATCACATGGCTCACTCTTCCTTTGCAGGTTTTGCAGCCAAATTCCAATCATTGTAATTATATTTTCACTAGATTAAAAAAAAAAAAAAACAACAAACCAAAAACCTTCACATTGTTTTGAGTGAGGAACATATCCTTCTTCACATCCTGTCCTGCATGGCAATGTTGAGCGGGCTTAAATGCTTATCACTCTCCCCTCCTCCAGTGTGAGCCATCCACATGCTGCAGATACACATCATCTACAGTGCCCTACAGGGTCCCTCTGACATGGCATGTCCACGTGTTTGCCATTGTTATATTAACAAATAATGTCACTAACCATTGTACAGATCCACTTCTACTAGTATTTGATATGCAAATGAAAAAAAAATAAATCTCAACACATTATTGTTGGCATAGAATCACACAGATTGGGACACCTGGAGGTCCTCTACTCCAACCTCCTCATCAAGGCAGGTCCAGTTACAGCAGGTTGCTTGGGATCATGTCCAGTCAAGTTTTGGGTATCCCCAAAGACGGAGGTTTTACATCATCTTTGTACCACCTATGGCAGTATTTCTCCATCCTCACGGTAGAAATTTTTTTACTTCTTTAGAATTGGGATTTTTATCTAAGGTACGCACAACAAAAGGAAACAAAAATCAGTCCTAGCTGGATCTAGAAGCTACATTCATTTCTGGTGTGGTTTGCTCAGCCCTCAAAATTTCTGCTTCCTCCTTAGCATTTTTCCACTGCAAACAAAATTACATTTCTCTCTAATCTCCTCAATAGTATATATAGTCCATTTGTGTCCTAGAAGCTGCCAAGGCTGTGTCTCATTTTAATTTCTTGATGGCCTTGCTCAAAGGCCTGCTGTCACTGTAGGGAAATCCAGTATATTTTAAAAAAATCAATTACAGAAAATGATAGAGAAGACATCCAGACAGCTTCTTTGGATTCAATATGAAAGAGTTAAATGACTGCAGCAAGAGCAGGTACCATCAGCAGGGTCATCTTTTCAAGGGTCAATGTGTATAGCAAGAAAGTAATGCAAATTGATGTGAGGGATGTAAACATGTCCATCAGGATCCTATGGCAGCCCCACACCACACCCCAAAAGTGCTCTGGCCTCCCAGGGACGCAACTTCCCCTGGCCCCAGCAAGTCACTGCCATTTCCCTTTTGCTGATCTCCTGTGAAAAGGAGGAGGAAATGAGTTCGGTTAATGGCCCTGCTTGCCAGGAGCGAGGGGGCACACTCCTCACCTCGTGGAGTATTTCATCATCTGTGCATCATCATCTTTCAGCTGGAGACACAGAGCTCCTTTTTTAAAGGGACGGGGAGTCTCACTGGTGCGACATGCCAGTGCTGTACTGCAGAACGGATGGGAACTATGGCTCAGAGTGATGGTGCTGAGGGGACTGGAGCACCTCTGTGACAAGGAGAAACTGAGAGACACCTGGGGCTGTTTATCTAGAGAGGACTGAGAGGGGATCTGATCAGTGCTGATCAATAGCTAAAGGCTGAGGGGCAAGAGGATGAGGCCAAACTCTTATCAGTGGTGCCCAGTGACAGGACAAGGGGTAAAGGGCACAAAATGGAACACAGGGGGTTCCACCTGAACAGGAGGAAAAACTTCTTTGCTGTGAGAGTGACAGAGCCTGGTCCAGGCTGCCCAGAGAGGTTGTGAAGTCTCCTTCTCTGGAGAGATTCCAATCCCATCTGGACAATGTGGTCCTGGGCCCTGTGCTCTGGGTGACCCTGCTGGAGCAGGGGGTCTGGATGAGATGATCTCCAGAAGTGGCTTCCAACTCCCACCATGCTGGGATTCTGTGAGTCTTCTCTTGCTGCTCTTTCTCTCCCAAGTCCTTGATTTTTTTTCAGTTGTGGTCAACAGACCTGCCCTCACTGACAAGAGGCACTGTAGCAACATCTTTCTCATGCTTCATCTAAGCTACTGAACCCTTCCTTCATTGTCGGAGATGTGTCAGTGCTAACATGGTACACATCAAATGTCAGCTGAGAGATGGGCTGTCCCCAGAAGGAGAACCTTCTGAATTGATAAAAGATGAATAACTTGATGTGATCACAAGAATTAACAATACTAAACAGGTCTCTGAGAGGCTTTTGGCAAGCTCCTGATTGTCACATATATTCAACAAGCTGCTGTTTGCCACAATATTGTCTTCTTCGATATCCTTAAAGAATAATGCAAATTATTTGCCGTACACAGGGGATGCTTCAGCTCTTCCCTGTTCGCAATTTGACTAATACATAGCTATCAATACAGCATAAATCAGAAAATTACTATCTTTGACACCTATAATTTGAAAGTCTCTTCCTCTCACACAATTAAATGCCTCTGAAATGGTGCTCCAGAGCTGCTGCTCTCACATTTCTGCCCAGGTAGACACTTGAAAGTTTGTTAATGAAGACTTATTTCCAATTGGAGGGTTCAATCATAAATTACTATTATTTCTATGAGATTTTTAAAAGGCATTTTTTAAATTATTCCTGACATCGTGGAAGAGCTTTCAGTAATCCCTTCCCCACCCCAAACCTCAGTGGCCACCTTCTGAAGTGAAAAGGAGGGAGGGCAATGAGGAGGATGCAGATTTCAGAAAACATCTGAAACTGTTTTTGACATGGGACGAGTTCTTCCTCCAGTTTTCCAATGGGGAAAAGAAAACTGCATGAGATGCAAAAATCCTGTCTTTAACAAAGCAAGCCAAGCAATCATTTCCATCCCACTGGTAGGATGGGCAGCGTTTTTTTTTCACGGTGTGCTATGCAGGCTCCCGCTGCGTTAACATGCGCTGCAAGCTGTAGCTATTTTAATGCTTTTTAGCTACGGCATTCTTACCTGTCATCAAAAACATCCGCCTTTCTATGAAACAAATCTGTACTCTAATGAGGTAGTTGTCTAGAATACATATTCCTTTACTCGTTATCAGATGGGAAGTTTGAAAGTGAAATGATGAAATATGCACAAACAGACTAAAGATGAAGATCCTGAATACGTGGTACCAGGATCTGCTGATGGCCAGAGTGGGAAATCATTCCTTTCTGCAGTGTTTTTAGTATTCTCTGTTTTTTTCAAGGCTGAGCATAAAGTCTGATCTCTTCCCTGGTTCTCTCTCTCTGAGTTTGCCTGTTACAAAGAGTTGGTAATGAATATGATAAAGCTGGCACATCTTTAAGAAACATTAAGCTGCTTCAAATATATTCTCCCTAATATGCCAGTTCCTTTCTGTGTATCACAAGAAGATTTATAAATCTCCTCTCATTTGCCTCAAAGGAGTTTCATCCTTTACACCTTTATAGCTAGACTGAGTATCTTTAATTTATCCAGAGCATCTTTCCGCTTTGACCTTCATCATACTTCCCTCACAGAGCTGATTTTCCTGCTGATGACTGGCTTTATTTTCACTTTACTTCCTATGAAATCATAACTTCAGTGTGGTTTTGACCTCAGAAAGCAAAAACCCTACTGGGCATTTCAGGGGAGGTGCAGTTGCCATTGTAGACTCCTCAGCCAGACAGTTCTGTCTTCTCTGGGCACAGGGAGAGCTTGTATCAGGGTCATCACCTACAAAATGTTGAGAAGCTTAGCTGTGGTGCTGCTCTCTCTATGCTTAGAGTTTGTGGCTATCTATGAATGCTCACACAGACCAACCCTGTTGTGTATTTGCTGCCACTTCCCATAGCAGACCATGACCTCTCCTTCCCTCTCCCTTCCTCTTTGTGCATTAAACTCACCCTGAGTTGCATCAGAGCCACTTCCAGTGCTATCTTCTTTGATGCCTAATGTGTTGTTTTGCTCTTCTAAAATACCACATCCCATATCACCTCTCCATTATATTCAATAAAAGGTCAAACTCCCAGTTGCATTTATTCTTCTACCCCCAGATGATCTTTCTATTCATCATCTCAGCTTCAGAAAGTGAAATTACCACCGTAAGGGCATTTTTACCAACCCACTTTCTCTTCTTCTCAGTAAGGAATTGCTGCAGCATTGGATTAAATATAATAACTGTCAGGTAAGTTTGGAGCCCACCTCACCTCACTTGTGCAGTACCACACAGACTCCTCCAGCCTGTTGCAAGAGAAACTCTTGGTCCTGTGTGTAAGTGCAGTGGGACACTCAAAGAGGTCTGAGGAATGAATCCACAGGACAAATAAATTACCAGTCATTGAGTTAGTTCTCATGTCCCTTACCCTATCCCTTGCCATGCGTTGTCTTCTGAAACCTCCTCCTCTATTTTCAGTGACTTCTCCATCTTCTCATGCCTCACTCCCATAAGACTCTCTACTCATCTGAAGAACAGAGCTTCCATCCCCCGTCCTTTCAAGGGAGGCTGTTTTTTTCTTGACACAAGCTGCCTATCTCCCTCAGGGGTTATTCATGCTGCCTGGTTTCGTGCATCCAGATTTGGTGCCTTCAGAGATGCTAAAGAAAAGGAAAAAAAAGTCTTCACCAGACAGCAGAGATCGGCTGGACTGAAACACACGTGAATTAGGCTCCACCAACTGTAAGCAGAGCCAAGACAAGCCTGCTTTCTAACGTGGACATTTAAATTAGGCAATAATCACTCTAATGAACATCCATTGCCTGCCCAGTGCTCATCCCAAGTTTGCCTTTCGGCTTTGACACAAAGACCACTGCAAAAAGGTGGCAATTGCAGCTCACCTAGATGTAGGAAACCACAGGATTTTGTCATGCTCAGGTCAAAATTGTATTCTAAGTGCTTGTAAACCAAGGTCAGGGTGCTTCTAACAATGCCTCGGGATAAAAGTGACAATGTGGCCATAAAGGTCTAAAGGAACTAAACTGTATGAAAACATTTAATTTTGGTGACAGACTTGCAATTAATCTGACAGGCAGTTCAGCAAGGGACTGCAAATACACTGGGACATTCAGAACATCATTCAAAACTTGTTTTGCATGCTGAAGCAATAAAGCTAATTCAATATGTATTTTTATGAAGATAATCTTTCTTCAGGTCTCAAAATGTGTATATCTGCTAGCCCATCTTTTCTTTGCAAAAAACAATTTTTTATCTCTGCATCAATTTCTCCCACCATCAGGTTTCAAAGAGGGATGTTCAGTTATCTAAATGCTGAAGCTGGTTTGAGCTCTTGCCAGTTTCATGATCGCTATACCCTGGGCTGCTTTGAAGGATGCCTTTCATCTAAAATATCACATCCTTTAGAGCTGCATTTTACCTATATTTTATTGGATCTTGATTTCTAGAAGTTTCTTTCACCTCCCACTGACATCCAAAGGAAATTTGGTGGCAGAGCTGAGGTAAATGAAATGACTCCAAAAGGGGAGGGTTATTTTTGTTAATAAAACCAGTAAATGCCTCTTGTCAGGAAGCTGTGAATACCGGGAAGGACAGTTGCTTCACATCAAGAAGAAATCCTGCGTTTATTTAGATAGCACATTTCAATCCGCATTGTGGGCAGCGGTCATGAGAGATGCCAGGGCACACAGAAGACAATGACTGAGAGTGCTCAGGAAATGTCTGGGCTGGCCCAGGAGAGGGAAGGGAGCCACGTCTGGGCTGGCCCAGAAGTCATGATGACAAGGGAGGTGAGTGTTCCTCCTTTTCACTTTTAGCTGAAGATAAAGTATCAGCAGCACATTGCAGCACCAAGATGGGTGCAAATATGAGCTCCAGAAACACACGCAGCCACCTTATGGCACAGAAATAATAACCTAGTTTAGATCAACTGCAAGGTTGACAAGGAAGTTCTTCAAGTCAATCAAAGAACCTTCCCTGCAAACCTTGACCTAAAAATGAGCCATAGATGTGTTCCAAACTCAGATGACTGAGTTCCCTTGTCATGATGATTGATAGTTGCCTTCTGCTTTGCCCTCTGTGATTCAGAAAAGCTACCATGAAGCTCTCTCTGCCCACGATCTGTAGCCCACATAGAAATAGGTATGATCTGAAATGTCCCCAGGGAAAACATACTGGCTCACATTTCACTGGGCTTTACTCATTCTTGAAGAGTCACTGTACCTTTGGATACTTCTCTGCACTGATGTATTCGCTCCGTTAGCAGTTAAAAGGAAGACATGGGCAACTTCCTCCAATGATGGAAGGTACAAGCCTAGAGTTTTACTCATACTGTGCAATATTTCTTTATTAAAAGCACCGTGAAATCCTGATCTCAGTGAGATAATAGTTGCTAAGTTAAGTCGTTGATGGGAAATTTTCATCCTGTCGCTAAGACACACTTTATTCTTAAGGCATATTTCTTTTACTACTGACACCAATGTGTATATTATCTAAAGAACTGAGTGGGACAAGAGGTGGAAGTGTGTTTTTGTGGCTGAATGCAAAGTTTGGAGTTAAAAGTTGGAATCAGAATTATTTGCTTGGGAACTGACAAGTGAAAGACTACCTCAGGTGAATTATGGACTTGGCCCCATGTAGATTAACTTTACTAAATCCATGGGAATAGTCTAATTGCTTCTGTAGTTCTCAGCACCTAAATCTCTGCTGCTGTATCACAAAACCACCCGAATGATAAAAAAATCTTAGGAGCATTCTGAGGACTATTTTGCCATCACTCTTAAAGGTAAAAAAATTAATAAAATAGGCAAAGCAATACAAGCTTAGGCACAATAATAAGGAGCAGGCAGAAAACAGAAACGGTTACTAGCTAGAAACAGAATTTCCAGCAGCAAAATAACAACTTCTTTTTGGTGACCCCGTCTTGCAGCTTCTTCTGTGAACAGAACTATTGATCCAAGAGAGGATGTTTTGCTCAGAGGTTTGAATTCAGCCTCCCTGGAAGCAGGCAGCTCTACTCCAAGCCTGCTGCCCAGCAGCGTACTCGAGCCAAGCAGAGATGACCTTGTAATTCACAGCCTCCTTATTTTCTGACAAATAAGTTCTAGCCCATCCCAGGTACTGGTTTTCATTTTGGCTGCACATGTACAGGTACTTTCTTGTGAGTAATTTCAGAAAATGTAATTCGTCTCTCTCTTGCATCCACCCAGATTTCAGGCCAGCTTTCACTTGCCTTCCAACCTTCTTATCATCTGCAGCTGAGTCATCTCCCATGCTTCCTCTAGTCTGGATTAATTCCTTCTTTGGCAGATGGGATTTCCCCTCCCACTCTTCCTCCACAGACTCCTTGAGCAAGTCATCTTGCTTCCCTGCCTTAGCTTTTTCATCTCTGACATGGGTATTGGTGCACTTCCTTTCCTTGTACTAATATTAAGAATAAATCCACTTCTCCCTGCAAAATACTCTGATGACTGCCACAGAAAACTATGTAAGCAAGATAATCCATGGTGTGCTTCCACAAGGGTATCCATGAACAAATAAATGTATTGTGTTTCTCTTCCCAGCTAACCACATTTAGGAATGGAAAGTTATAGTCACATCAGGCAGATGCTGATGAACAAGTATCAGCTGCTCCACAGACGGGGCTGGTGTGGCAGGTAATGGGCAAAAACTGAGGTTTCCCACATGGACTTGAGGATCTGTGGAGCTCAATCTAAGGAGGTAGAGCAGAAGGAGGAAGAAAAAATGCTTAATGGGCCAAGAACAGGCAATCTGATTTCTGTGATGGGGAAACAGTGATGAAGAGTAGAGCTTCAAGGCTCTTTTTGCACCTCATTTAGGAGCTAACCAGTGATTTTAGCAGACAGCCCTATTAACTGCTCTTCCTCCACAGTCCTGATCACACTATAGTGAGAAGAAACTGTCTCCTGAGAAAAACCACAGCGCTATAGAGAGTGCTGGGGTTAATGAAAACATCACCCAGCTCTTCACTTGGCACTTGGACTGTGCCAATATTGACCAAATCATTGATGTTATTAAGTAGACTCCCTCTCGTTTGAAATGCAAACAAGTACATATTAGTGCTACTGTAATGAGACTTGGAGAATGCACATACCAAAAAAACCCAACGCTGTTCATTGCTTGAAGTGTACAGAGCATTTGGAGCTGATGTGTTATATCTTGGGTAGATTAGACCCAATTGTAAGAAAGCTGAAAGCAGAACCAGTTTGCAGTTTATGCTGGGCACTATAGCTTGTGAATTGACAATGGTATCGAAACACTCTGTATTCATGGTTCATCTGTATTTTGTCAGCTCAGAGCTAAGGTCTGAAAAGCTCTCTGTGCAGTCACAGGCATGTGTCACCGTGCTCCCAGGAGAGACAAAGAACC
Organism: Megaceryle torquata; assembly: GCA_024611175.1. Lineage (NCBI taxonomy): Eukaryota > Metazoa > Chordata > Aves > Coraciiformes > Cerylidae > Megaceryle > Megaceryle torquata. The sequence continues at coordinate 11,579 of JANIJG010003927.1, read as the reverse complement.
CACCATACATCGCTGCAATGGATGGGACAGGACCAAAAGACACCAGAATTCTCTTGGCTTGCAGGGATGCTCTGATTTATTTTCACAATGACGCCAAACCAAAGAGGACCCAACCCTGTACACACTTGGTACGCATTCTTTGCTATGAGTATGAACTCCTTTGGAGGGTAAATAAAATATTTAGAGCCTATAAATCTTGGAAAATTGTTTCTCTTTCAGCAGCAGATCTACTTTTGTGTCCTGCTCCAGGGCAGATTGTGTAACAGTCTCCAACTCATCTCCTAGCCCACAAGGTTTATGTATTTATAGAACAACTTGGAGATTTTGTGATTTACATGCAATTTTCTGACGGAGAGGATACTACACACAAGTAGTATTCTGCATTTATTGTTAGGAGAGTCTTTTGTATACCTACAGCTTTGTATTGCACAGACTTTTTTTTGTTGGCTTTGCTCACACCTGCTATCTTTTATGGGCTCTGAACCACTCACATTTCTGACTCATTTGCATTAGTGTTAAATACCATTATGGCTGAAATGAGAGCTGGGCTTTTACACAGCACTTTACTAGCACAACATGCATGTTGAAACAAATCATAATGCCAGGGATTTGTATCTTCAAAGTGCTGTTCAAATACAGCAGAATCAAACTTTGCACTGTTTGGGTGAGGAACCCAGAAGTATTTATTCCTGTTTCACTGGGGACTGAGAAACCAAGCGGCCAAATTTGATGCTTTGACCAAACAAGCCCAGCACAAAGCTCAGGTGGGACCCCTGAGCTGATCCTCACCTCATAGTCCCCACCATATAAAGCAAAGAGCATGTGATTTGCAAATGGTTAGTCGCATTGGAAGAAGTCCTAATTCTGCTTTGGGCCATAGAAACACAACCTTTTGTACATGGCAGGGAAGGGGATGTTCCCACTTAGTTTCAGAAGTTATTGGACAAAATTTCTCCCTGTCCAACACCATGGAGCTGGGTGAGGGTGAACCTCCTCCAGTACTTCTTCAGTTGTACACACAAATATATAATGATCTGATGCATGGTGTTCAGTCTCCCTTCTGATCACAGTATAGAAAATACAGATAACACTTAGATAGTATTTAATCCAATTAAATGGAATAAGATTTATGGAAGTAGCTATTCTCTGAAAGGAAGTATGGAGTGTAGGTGGCCATAGAGATTAATTGAGTAGTCTCATTCCCCAGTTACTGGGATGTGTGTTAGGATGCTTAGGAGACTGATTTGGTCCTCAATGTAACAAAGAACAGAAAACCACTCATCCCCTGCTTCTTGATAACTGGGATCTGCTCAGTCTCTTAGTTACCCTGTTTTTTTCTTCACTTAACTGGTCCACCTGCAGCTAAAGTCTGCTAAAGAGCAAAAGTAGGTCAGCCTTTTTCCTCCACCTTTATCACATTAAATGAGCTAATAAAAATATCCTGTCCTGTTCATCCAGATATCTCAAAGCCTACTGTGGATTGAATCAGCATAAAGAAGACATTTGAAGGCAGGGTGACATCCATTCAGACCTCACACCACCATGGCCAGCTAACCATTGAGGCCTGCTGCTGACAGATGCCTTCGGACACACTGTTTTCAGTCAATTCTTAAATTTCAGATTTAATCAAATTTTTCAGACCACTCAAATATATTTGGGGAAAGGAGTTATGGAGATACACAGGGACCATGAACAAAGCTGAGGACACAAAGTTCTTTCATTTTTGAAAGGCTTTGTAGGATGGACATTGGGTGCTGAGAACTGCCCACCCCTTTTTGGTCAGCAGAAGTCACAAATAGTGCAAGCTGGAGGTTTGGGTTTGTTCCACCCTTTTGAACTGCTAACAGCAACTCATTTGGGAGCCTCACAGGGACCAAGGGAGGATATATACTTTGTGTTTCTTTATCACAGCTGTGTGTCCCTTTACTGTTGCACAGGTGATGAAAAGTGGGGTTTTTTAAACTTCAGGTGAAGTGCTCCACCTCTGAATGTTAACAGGAGTTTGTTTAAGGATCTTTAAAGCGTTTTCTTTCAATCTGGATCAATCCAACTTTCCTTTAGCATCACACCTGGACCTCTGAGTCATGGTGAACTTCAGAGACTGGCAGTTCTTTCCCCCTCCCTTCTCTGAGGAGCACATAGACATGCAGACACAAAACAAACAACAAACCCAGTAACAGATGTTTGCACCATCTCGGGCACAATAAGTCATAAAAAAATTGCACTGCTACAATGCTCAGACGTAGATTAATGTTTAGTTTGGCTTATAGTTTCTTGACTCCCAGGGCAGTACTCACTCACCTTAGGGGAGATGCCTCTTTATTTTTTGAAATCTGGAGCACCTTGTCCCACTAGCAGCATGCTGCAGATGTTGTTGGAGCTGCTGCAGAAAGGTTGCAGCTTGCTCTTCTTCCCCTGTATTGCTGTTGCTGAGACTTTCAGCTCTTACCCGCCCCCCAGAAAAGGTTGAGTTATCTCCATGTTTAGCTTGGTCACCTGGGTGGGTATTAATACCACACACTTCATATCGTCATGTGCCTGACTGCTGCCTCCACTGTGGCTCAGCAACTGAAGGAAGCTGTTAGTACCCCTCAGCTGATTTTCTAAAACTACAATAACATTGACTGTCGCAGGCTTAAACTGTGGAAAAAATGCCTATCTTGTTTTCTTCCTAAGGTCAGATTCCCTTCCATTCCTTCTAGCCACGGGTAACAGACATCCTTCTGGGTATACACCACCTTTTTGCCATGAAAAGCACTTCATCCATATGCAGACTTGCATCTGTCCTCACAGAGGTCCAATTTTGGATATTTCTGTGGGCAGGACATGAGCACTCTACTCAATCCATCCTGTACAGTAGATGTTCTGCATAGTTCTTCAGAGACAGGCTATACCAAAACAGTCAGGGAAGACTGGGCAGGGCATTCAATCTTCCCCACATCAGCCTAACTTGGCTTTCCTCTCACCTGTCCTTGTTCATCAACAAAAGAAGCTGGTGAGAAGTCTGGGAACTCCTCTTGATTCACAGAGGTCTTTGGACTTCAAAAAAGAGAAGGAATAGAATTGAATTTTGGGAATACAACACAGAACTACTTTTTAGTACTGCCCGTCACTGGTTTGAGGGTGGCCAGAATGTTTTCATGCATTTTTAACCAAAGATGAGCCCCACCACGGCCTCTCACTGGGATATGTAAATTTTTGAGCTGGACATTCTGGAATCTTGAATGTCTAGGTTCAAAGTGGTCCCCATTGTTTGGACAATAGCTCAAAATGATTGAAAGCCCTTTTTTTTTTTTCATTCTGCTTAAACGTGCATAAATAACACTCAAACTATGGGTTGTGTTTTGACACAGTTCAATGGAAATTTCAATTCTGATTTGGCCTTAAACCAAACTAAACTTACCTAAAGTGAACTCCTAAATGATTTTCAATTTTTAATCACCACGAGTGTCTATTATGACTTCCTTGTAGGCTTTTTCAAAATGTAGTCTCAGTTACCTGCCTTTTAACCCCTCCTATTGCAATCCCAACTCCTCTCTCTGACTCTAAACTTCAGAGATGATGAAGATGAGACTGGTGCCAATATCCTTTTTGGAAGGTACATCCTTCTTTTTACTAACATTTTTTCTTCTTCATTCAAGAGAGGAACTTTTGAGCAGCCTAGTATTTCTTTTGGTAATGAACTGAAAAGACTTTTTTGAGTAACTACTGCTGAAGTGGTAACGTATTTCCATGTATCTCCTGGTTGAACAGTGACTATTCTGGAGGAGGATGAACAAATAGACACTAACAAATCAGGCAAGCAAGACAGGCAAAACTTTTTACATGTTTATTGAGGGAAAACTCCCCCAAAAGATGACAGAATGATTGCCTTCCTAAAGACCATTGAATTGCCCCCTGAAGATGGAGTCACCTCACGTGGTTTAGACATCAGAACTTAGGTGACTATGCTCATGTCAGTTAGTCCATCAAAACACAAGCCTCTGGGAGGTCACTCATTTAATCTTAAATCAGCCTTTGGAGTTCCCTATTTCTCTCCGCTGACTTTAAAGGGAGCCATGGATAACTAGCTGTGGCATGGAAACCTAACTCTCAGATGTCTAGGATCAAGAAGGCAGACAAATTCTACCCTATCATATCATAACCTATATATAAAAATTACAATAAAAATTCATTTGTGATTAAACACATATCCACACAAGTTGTGAAATTCAATGTAATAGTTCCCTTATCAACTATAATACACACTTCCTGGCAGCTTAATGTTTTCTGCCAAGGTGCGTAGCAGCAATCGCTCCAAAAGAGCTCAGTGTTTTGGACCAAGTTACAAGTTCGAAGGGAATCATAACTTTTGCCTTGATTTGAATGCAATTAAGTTCTCTGCCATAACAGCAGCATAATGACAAATAATATTTTTTCTTTATTTTCTCAGCTTGGAAATTAAAAGGAAATAACACACAATGCTGCACAATGAAATAGGCCTTCAATCCCATATGGACAGTGGTGTTCTCCAGTCAGCGTATTCTCCCTTCTGGTATGAAAAGTGCTGCAGACAACTCCACTTACGTATTTCTTTTAAATGCCCACTTCCAGACCATGAAAAGAAGGAAGCTGTGCTAGCAGTTATAATATGGCCTCTTAGACATGGCTTGTGACTTTGCATCTCAGGCCTGCTCTGTGCCTTAGGCTAGTTACTGAACCACTGTCCATCTGAGATGTTGAGACCTAGGACCTTGACCCAATAAAAGCTGTGCTCGGGTTTAACTGTGCACATGGTGCACGGTCCCTTGTTGCACTGCTGAGAAGTGGCTTGAGTAGAACACAAAGGATGACTTTACCCACCAGCTTTCCTTGTCTGAAGCAATCCTTCAATTACTTAGGAACCTGGAACTATTTTTTTTTTTTTTTTTTTTTTTCTGGTGCATGAAAATACATGAAAAATCCCCTAATTCTTCATTACTGTTATAGCCACCAGTTTTTACTTTATGTTCTTGCAAACAGTATTTTTATGGGCCCCTGAAAAACAGATTTACTAAAAATTTAACAATGCTTATCTCCTAATGTAATCGTCTCAATATGCAACATGGGCAGTTAAGATCTTATTGTAACAATTAAACTATTATTATATTACAGCCATCCCGCCCAGGAACCATTACAACTCAACTCTTATCTTGCATCACACCAATCCAACCCTTCCCAAATACCCAGACAGCAAAATTCAACATGAAGTGTCCTGCATGAAGGACGGCTTCCCAGTAACTCCTCCAATTGGAGCCAAGGTGTTGGCAGCCTCCTTTGAGGCATTTGTCATAACAGCACGTCCAAATGGATGTGGTCTGTAGTCACCAGGAGCCTGTATGAGCTGGTAGTACAGACCAAAGTATTGGTGTATGGGGGTCTCTGTGTGAGACAATGTCCCTTTTTCTAACTTAAAACTCTAACATAAAACTGGTCTTTAACTTAAAACTGTGTATGTTCCTGCTGGTGAGAAGTGGGAGTGGATCCAGAGAAGGGCCACAAAGATGATGCAAGGGCTGCAACCCCTCTCCTACAAGGACAGGCTGAGAGAGTTTGGCCTGGAGAGAAGGCTCTGAGGAGACCTTCTTGCAGCCTTTCAGTATCTGAAGGTGATGTACAAGAAAGCTGGAGAGGGACTTTTCACAAGGGCTCGTAGTGACAGGATGAGGGGTAATGACTTCAAACTGGAAGAGGGGAGATTTAGATTAGAAATTATGGGGAAGTTCTTCACTCTGAGTGTGGTGAGACACCGGCACAGGTTGCCCGAGGAAGCTGTGGATGCTCCATCACTGGATGTGTTCAAGACCAGGTTGGATGGGGCTTTGAGCAACTTGGTCTGGTGGGAGGTGTCCCTGCCCATGGCAAGGGGGTTGGAACTAGATGATCTTTAAGGTCCCTTCTAACCCAAACCATTCTATGATTCTGTGATCACAAACCCCTGTGCCAGAACTCACTGGTGAGCAGTGTACCTCAATGTTCCCAACAGGAGATGGCCACTTCTCCAGAGGCAGAGGTTGAGCTGCTCACGTAAGTGCTCTCTGATTAATATAGTGTCAAAATGAGCTGCATGAAGGCTTAAGAGGCTTAAACAGAAATTCACGGTAGCCTAACTGGTACTGAGACAAGCATAGGCTAGAAGAAAATGTTCTTGGCTTTTTGAGGCCAACTCAGTAATGAGGGTAACTCAGCATGTGCTTTGGGTCCAATTCTGCACCATGAACATGAAATTGATCTTTTGTTGGTGACCCAGACAGGACCATAGTACCCAAACCTTTCTCCTCACTCCATTCCTGTGTTTTCATATCATATATTGCCTTGCTAGGGAAGTAGAATAGCAAATGGTGGGAGGTTCTAACCAACCGTGCCTCCATGCATGCAAATCAAGTTGATCTTGGTTGGTTTCTCTTCTTCCAGTATAGGCACATGGCCTACAACTCCAGTCCCAGCAAAGAGCCTATTTTAGGCTAAGAAACAAAATGTATTAACTTTAGCAATAACTGCACTGCATCCAAATATTGAACAGCTAAAAACTAAATTTCCTGCTTATTCTTCACTCTCTCTGCCTTTGCCTGACATTAATACAGAGCTTTGCTAAGTCATTTATCTGGAATTAGGACCTCAGAATTGGATACTCCAATGCAGATCTTTTATTCTTTTTTATACAGCTTCCAAAATGTGCGTGGCTTATCTACCTACTTTGTCTTCTCTTGTCTAATTGCAAGCTCAGGGATCAAGAGAATTGAATCTGTAGCGTAAATAAACAAAAACTGCACATAGAAGAGGGAGCAGTAGAGGTTGGCTGAAAATTCCCAGGGGTATCTATAGGTTTCTCCCATAGCTGGGCTTGCTTTCTGTCCCAGGTTTTTAATGTAGGCCCTGTGCTGCAATGATGAAAAAGTGAAAAAGAAAAATTTAGGAGAATTATGCAGCTTCTAAGTAAAGCAGAATAATCTTTGACTCTTTTTAAATATTTCGGCCTCCTTTTTGCCCTCTGAAGAGGTGAGTAGTTCTTCTTTCCAAAGGCATTATTTATTCTAAGATAATTATTTATTGGTTCAAATGCACTCTCTAACACACCAAGAATTTGGGACCCATTTTTTTTCTTTATTGCAGATTAACACCATTCCCATTTTAATAACGATGGCAAATGTGACAAGCAGGGCCAGACTGCGCAAAACAAACATCCACTAATTTGTAATCATTTAAATATGCAAAGCTAGGCTTTGATGTTAACACAGCATTAAAAAGGAGCCGGGAAGTTTATGCGGCTGTTCCTGTATCACTTGACAAGCAGCAGAACAGCTCAAAGAGCAGCTGTTGATTTACAGCATCAAACCCACCTCAGCATGTTTGCCATCTTGTAAACATTTTTGCAACATGACATCTTTAAGTTTTAGGACATGTGGAAAATCCATGGGCTTGTGCCTTTCTTTGCACTCTCTTCACCATCCAGCAGCACCATTGATCTGGTCCGTGTGAGCATTAGTCTGATTCACCTCCAGTCCTTGGGGATGGAGGAATGGCTTTATCACCCTGGCTGTCAGAGTCCTTTCACAGGGACTGTATTTTCCCCAGAGATCATGTTTACAAAGACCTTTGAACATCAGCACGTTTAGGAAATACTTCAAGGTTTTGGAACTATTATTCTTAAAGGTAAAATGAATTTGCCATTGTGGAGTTTACATTTTGCATCTCCCAAGTAGGGTCTAAATGATATCAATTAATCAGAATCTGTAAACTGTTCCTGGCAGCAGTTTGTGTAGCACTTCAGTTTTTCTTCCAGACTTAGAATCATACAATTTTAGATTTGTTTTGGTTGAAAGAAGATCATTAGGTCCAACTGTTAATCCAGAACCGCCAAGTCATTACTAACCATGGTCCTCAGCATCACATCTCCATGGCTTTTCAATCCCTCCAGGGATGGGGACTCCATCGCTTCCCTGGGCAGCCTGGGCCAGGCCTTCACAAGCCTTTCAATGAATAAGTTTTTCCTAATACACAACCTAAACTCCCCTGGTGCAACTTGAGGATGTTTCCTCTTGTCCTATCACTTGTTTCTTGGGAGAAGAGACTGACTCCACCTGGCTCCAACCTCCTTTCATGGAGCTGTGGAGAGTGAGAAGGTCTCCCTTGAGCTTTCTTTTCTCCAAGCTGAAAAACCCCAGTTTCCTCAGCAGCTCCTCACTTGTTATATAGACCCTTCACCAGCTTTGTTGCCCTTCTCTGGACAGACTCCAGCCCCTCAATGTTCTTCTTGGAGTGAAAGGCCCAAAACCAAACTCATCACCTTTAAAGACTGCTGGCATCATTGGAAATTAATTGTGCACATCATTCTGCTCCATCTAGTGTGTTACTGTGTTGGGGTCAACATGAAGAGGCCTCCCACTCAAGCCAGAGATAGCCCTGCTTGAAGAAGGCTCCCTGATAATGAACCCATGGGGTTCAGTGGCACACATCTGTTGCCTTGAAGAAGGAAGGGTCCCAAAAATTATCGTGTCAGAATTTGGCCTTGAGGTGGAGCTTCCTTCAAAAGAAGAAAAAACCACGTGCAATCTCAGGAGCCACTGACTCTCTCAATAATCATCTCTATCCTCATCCTTCTCCTTTCCAAGTGTTTTGAGACAATTGTGTGTTTTTTCTTCTTATAAAAATAATAATGTTGTCTTTGCAAATATTTGTCTCTGGCTACTGTTTAGTCCATGGCTCCCTGAGGTCCAAGTCAATTCATTCCCACAGCAGCAGGAAAACCAAACCGGGAAGGCTGATTTCTTTTGTACTGTACAAAAAAATTAGGTTGAAAGTTGTCGACTTCTTGCAGGAATAACCCCCAGCCCTTGGTTTTGATATTAAAACCATAATTTATTCTTGGGATAATAATTAAATCCATGTTGGGCATCACTAGGCAGGGACAGAGCACCCGGCTCAGCTGACGTGAGCTACTCTTGGTACCAAACACACTCTGGATACCAGAAATTGTTTACACTATTCATCATTTTCCTGCTTCTAAAAATAACTCTCCAGTGTGCAATGTCTCTTCTCAAAAATGAGTAAAACAAACATGAGAAATCAGTAAAATAACTCTTTTCTGCTTTTAGACATATCTTTGACTACGTGAGAGCAGTAGACAAGGACTTGATCAATAGGCTTGCACATAAGGAAGTGGATTTGAATGTAAATAATTATATCGTGAATGTTAACTAGCTGCGTACAGCACAAGGGAAACATCAGGGGGGTTTGTTTGTGGAGGCTAAACAAAATATGTTTGTTTTATGCTCTTCTTATAGGGTTGTTTTTATTGGAAGCACAGCTTATAGCGGCACAGCAATCATCATATTTTTCACTGTAAAAGCTCCACGAGTGTTTGGAAAAGGGTGAAAACCAAATTTGGCCGACTTCAAAGTTCTCAACCTGGAGTTGGAAATATTCCTTCTTTTGGAATCTTTTGATGTTGTTTGTGTCCACCTTTCTGGTAGAAAAATAATTAGCATGTTATAAAGGTAAGGGTAGAAGTGACTGCAAATGGGATCTTGCCAAGGATTTGGTAACTAAGCTGTTATTTATTTTAACATTTTCATAATGGTGAGGGGAAAATGTCCTTAGATGAAAACATATCTGCCTGGACAGATATGAAAAGATACTAAAACTGTAAGTGATGAAAAGAATGTAGGCTTGATGGAGATTTTCTAGTTCGCATGGTAGCACTTCCTGGCAGAAACAATCTGAGAAAGCTTTTATAACTGGATCTTCAAAGAAGCTTCACCTCAACCTTATTTTTTTTTTTATTCAGCAGTCATTTTCATGAAAAACTACACCTCTGTGAATACAAAACCACAGTTTTGCCTGCAAAAATTTGAGTGCATGCTGCAATAAAGCTGATACGCATCACGTTCCTGGGAAAAAAAATCTTCCCCGATGAAGCACAGACCCACTCTGCTATCCCATTGCTGAGTGGGAGAAGGACACCAAAGGCACAGGGGGTCTGTATTTTTCCATCTCTGACCTTATGTAGATGCCTGGTGTTCTCCCACCTCAACGTACTCAGGCTCCTGCCCTGAGAGTCTGTGGACCCTGGCTGTTAAAGATGCTCTCTGGTGGGTGCTGAGTTTTTCTTCTTCCTGAGGAGAGTGCAGGCCAGCCACCGAGGTGGGTACAGACTTTTTAGAGATTGAATGGGAATGTTCCTGTGCTCACCAGCACCTTTTGAGGGTGCTGAGCTGCTCACACAAACACTGCACTTAAAACGAGACAGCATATTGATGATGGCTTGACCTGAAAAAGTCCTACCCCTGCACTTCTACCCTGACACAAAAACAAGATTTCTGCAAAGTAATTAAAAAACACAGCGCTGCTCATCACTGCGATTTCATTCCTAACAGTCAATGGAAAAGGACAAATTGGCCAGTTGGAATTTTTTTTTTCAAACAGATTTTCAAAATGACTGTAAAAATAGCAAAATGTTATCCTTGCCCGTTAGCTGCATTTCAAACAAAGCATTTGAAAGAGCACATTTTTCACCCTGACTTACAACCATTTCACAAGCACTTACAAGACCCTTCATTTTAATTAAGGACATGCTGCTATTTTTAAACATCTTCTTCACTAGCCTAACCAATTTTGCACCCACCCTGTCCAAAAAGGCCTCCGTCCCCGAGCCCCTCCGCTTCCCATCGCCCCCGAGGGTCACACGGGGTCTCTCGGAGAGCCAAGACCGGCTGGCGTGAAGCCGGTTCCCCCCGGAACAGGGACCACAGCACCGCCTGAGGAAACCCCGCCCGGCTCCCCGCAGCCCAGCGGGAAAGGCCGGACGAGGGCCGCCGAGGCCGCAGGACCCCAAACCCCCCCCCCCGAGGCCGTTGGGAGCCGTAGACCCCTCGTCGGGGAAGAAGCGACGCCGGGAAGCGGTAGGAGGGGCGGGCGGTGTGCGGAGGCTCCTCCTCCGCGGCCTCCCCCTCCGCCCCTTCTCCGCCCCGCCCATTCCCCGCCTCGGCCCGCCCCGGTTCCTTGGAGAGGCCGCGCCGCACCGCTCCGCGCCCGGTTACCGCCGCCGCTGCTGCTGCGCTCGCACACTTACTTGGAGCCGCCCGGTCCCCCGCGCCTCTCCTCGGTTCCTCTCTAGCCCGGGCCCCCAGCCGCTCCCAGCGCCTGCCGGCGGCTCTCCGCGGCGAGGGAGCCGCTCTGAGCGGCGGCGGCGGCTCCCGAGGTGAGCGTCCCCCTGGTGCCGGCGAGGTTTGGGGGGGGGGCAGCGGAGGGTCGGGGCGCCGCTTCCCCCGCGGAGGCCCGATCCTGGGCCGGCCGCGGGCGGAGTCCCCACTTCGCTGCGGGCGGGGATTGGGGTCGGGCTCGGGGTCTGAGCGACCCCCCCTCATCCCCCTTACCGCGGGGCCGCGGCCGCCACCGCGTCCCTCATCCGTCGCCCAGCCTTTTTATTCTCTTATTTCTCTGTGTCCCGACCCCCCCTCGTCCCCCCGCCTCCTCCGGGCGATGTTTTATTCATGACCCCGCCGGGCTTTGTATGGGGAGCGGGCACCTTCCTCCGCAGTTTCCCAAGTGCTGCCAGACCC
>JANIJG010003924.1:0-44776 GCA_024611175.1 Megaceryle torquata | reverse complement strand
GCCGGGGGGGGTGCACCCGGGGGGGGCGGGGGGCGGGGGGGGGTGCGGGGGGGGGCGAGGGGGGGGGGGGGGGGGGGGGGGGGGGGGGGGGGGGGGGGGGCGGCATTGTGAGCGGGGAGCACCGGGAGAAGCACGGGGAGCGCACCGGGAAGCACCGAGGGTGGGGGCTGCTGGGGAGGCTCGGGGAGGCACCGGGGGGAAGGTCTGAGGGAGATCTGGGCAAGATCTGGACGGGAGCAGGAGGGCACCTGAGGGGGGCTGGGGAAGCACCGGGAGAGGGAGGGGTCGGGCTGCACCGGGGGAGCACCGAGGGATGCACGGAGAGGGTGTCTCAGGGGCACGGGGGGAGGTGCCGTGGAAGCACCAGAGGGGCACCCCTGAGCACCAGGGTACGGAGAGTCCCGAGGGATGTTTCCCCCCTACATCCCATTTCACCATCATTTCCCGGGTCTCACCCTGCGCCTCGGGGACACCCCCATCCGCTGGGAAGCCTGCGGGGGAGGGTGGATCCCGTGTTCCCGGCCAATCTATGTTCCAGTGACGGGGAACCCAATGGTCCCCCTACTTTGCTGGGCACGGTGGACTGGGGGATGGGTCAGTACAGATAAAAGGGGGGTCGGGCACAGCTTCACCCCCTCAAAAAGAGCAGGACCAGCCCCCCTGCATCCCCACAGCACCCCAACACCAGCAAGGCTGGAACGTTTATTCACGTGCTCCCGGGGGGAGTGGAAGCCGGTGTGGTTTAGGGGTGTCCCATAAAGAGGGATGCTCCCCACCCCCTCCTACCGGCAGCCCTCCCCACACCCAATTCAGAGCAAGCCCAGGACGGTGGGGAGCAGCAGGGCCAGGAATGGGGTGGCAGGAGGGGTTGAGGGTCCAGCAGCATTGGCGTAATAACGGGCAACAGCAACATTAGGGTTGCCCTGGGCAGGGTCGAACCACATTTGGATGCAGCGGCCACTGCCGCGGTGGTAGGGGCTGGCACGGTACGAGTGGGACCAGATCTGCTCACACAGGTCAGCCGCCGTCGGGAAGACATACTTGAACTTCTGGCACATGGCACCTTTGGGACAACGGTTGGTGCCTGTGGGGTGGGAAGGTGGGGGGGGGTGTCTTTGAGCTTACGCTCATGGATGGGTATCAGGGTGCTGATGGGGGTCCTGCTGCTTTTGCTACCGTGCATTTGACACTGGTGGATTCATGGCAGGCTGCCAGCACCACCCCCCCTCCACAGGGACTCCCACACGCACATACCATGGAGATGGGGACCCTCCCCAAACCCCATGGGACCTCCACACACCCCATGAGGACTCCCCCCACATGCACCCCATGAAGATCCCCACACACCCCATGGGGACCCCTTCCCAAACCCCATAGGAACCCAGACACACACCCCATGGGGACACCCCCAAAACCCCAAAGGAACCCCGCCCCCATCCCATGGGGATCCTCATACGCTGTCAGACCTGCTCACAGCCACTGAGGATGGTGTGGGGGGGATGCACCCACACACACACTGGGAGAGGGATGACTGGGGACCCACAGGGGCATTCAGTCTCAATGGGAGATGTCTCTTGGGGTGGGTGTCCCCCACCCCCACCAAACTGACCTGTGGACCAGTCCCAGCCCTTGTGCCAGTTGACCTTGCAGGTGACAGCATCCTGGCAGTCCTCCCACCACTGCTCGCAGTCCTCCCGGCACAGTGGCACGTCCACAATCCGCTGCTTACGCCAGCTGGTGTCTGCCTGTGTGGACACCCTCCTCCCAGTTCATCCCAGTTCATCCCAGTGACCTTGGCAGGTGGGTAAAGGGAAGGATCTGCACCCACCTCGTCAATCCAGGGTCCCAGGTTGGGGGAGCACTCATATAGACAAGTGTCCTGGATGAAGTGCCGCTTGCACTTCTCTGGCATGACCCCACAATGGTCCCAGTTGAACTTGTACAGGTAGGACTGGTCTTGATGAGCCTCCACACTGGTGTTGGCAGTGCAGCAGGCATTGTCCTTCCACAGCACACACTGCGCCACAGGGGCAACTGGAGTTTAGCTGGACCCTGCCACTGCTTCCCTGGTACCCATGGGGAGGTGGTACCAGGTAATGGAGACCACGCTGGGGCTCAGGAAACCCCCCATGGGCAGTCACCCCACAGGAGGTGATGCCAGTGGGTGCTGGGATGGTGGGTGAGGATCTTACCTGCCCGAAGAGCTGGCCCTCGGGGCCGGGCTCCTTTTTGTGGTGCTTGGCATCCATGCAGATGTTGAGCAGTGAGTCCCCTGCCGCTGCTGCAGTGCTGGTGACTGGCCAAGCCAGGAGCCCCAGCAGTGCCCACACAGCTGCCATCCTTCTGCTGCTGGTCATGTGTCGTCAGGATGGTGGCTTTTGCTGGCAGGAACACCAGTACCGCTTCCCCAAGGGTACAAAGTCCCCCCCACACCCTGTATAGCACGTGGGAAGTTTGTGGCACCACCAGCACTGTGACCGGCTCAGCCAGGACCACCAGTGGGGACTTGGAATACTTACCTGGGGGGGGTGCCGGGTGCTGCGGGGAGAGCGTGGCTCATCTCAAAGGTCACTGCTCGGGCACAACTCTTGGCCGCGATCATGGGACATTACCCACTGTGGGGCACCCATGGCACAGGGCACCGCGCCCCACTGCTCCAGTCTGGCCTGGATTAACCCCTTGTGTGTCCCCTCCCATCCCGCCACTCTGGCAGGATCTACTGCTCCGGCGCCAGGCGGGAGACAGTGCCAGCCAAAATCCACTTGTGGCTGTTTTTCCTTCCCTCACAGGGGTGGTTGGGTACAGTGGGGGGGGGATCCACACCCCAACACCAGCATAAGGGGCAGGATCTGAAACCCCCTCCGACTCTGCAGGCTCCCCAGGGATGCCCTGGGGGGGACACCCCAGTGAGTAAGAGATGCATGGGGGGGGGGCAGATACCCCATTCCCCCGGGGGGCTAACAGATGTCCTGGGGGGGGTAGGTACCCCATGGGAGTCACAGATACACAGACACCCTATGGCTGTGACAGATGCCACCCTGGAGAGGGTCACAGATACGCTGGAGGAGGCACTCACCCCCTCATCAGGGTCACAGATACCTTGTGGAATTCGCATCTACTCCCCACAGAGGGGTCACAAATGCCTACTCTTGGGGGTCACAATTGCCCTGGGGTTGGACAGGTATCCCTTAATTGGGCTCACAGGTACCCCAGGGAGGTCACATACCCCCCATGGGTCACAGACACCCCCCACTGGGGTTACAGATGCCTGAGGGGGGTAGGTAACCTCCCCCTTGGGGTCACAGATGCCCTTTGAGGGTCACAGATACCCCCCCTTGGGTCACAAATGCTCCAGGGAGGGAGGCAGTTACCCCGCCATGGGTCACAGACATTCCCTGGGAGGTCATATACGCCCTGCGGGTACCGGTGCTCCCACATTGCTGTCAAAGAAACCCCAGGGGGTCACAGATGTCCCCGGGGGTGCAGATCCCTCCCCCACTGGGGTCACAGACACAGATACTCTGTGGGTGGTCACAGATGCCCCTGGGGACCAGGTGCCCCCCCATGAGGCTCACAGATACCCCACTATGGGTCACAGGTGACCCGGGGGGGTCACAGCTGCCCCTGCTGGAGCCAGTTCCCCCGGGATCGTACGCGCTCGAAGTAGAGTCCACGCCCTCAGCTGTCAATCAGGTTTCGCCCCGCGCCTCCGAGGCCACGCCCCCGTCCTTCCCCTGTAGGCGTGGCCGGGCCATCCGCGCATGCTCAGTGCGGGGGCCGGGCGCTCAGAACTACTTCCGGCGGGGCTAAGTTGTACTTCCGGGTGCGTGGCCGGTGCTGGGTGCCGGTCCCGGCGCCTTCCCCTTCTCCCTCCATGTCCACGCTGTTCCCTTCGCTGTTGCCCCGCGTCACCGAGTCCCTGTGGTTCAACCTTGACCGGCCTTGCGTGGATGAGACCGAGCTGCAGCAGCAGGAGCAGCAGCACCAGGCCTGGGTGGGCCCGGGCGCCGGTGTAGAGCCGGGGCGAGCAGGGCATTGGGCCTGGGTGGACCCGGGGCTGGTGCGGTGCCGTGGAGAGCGGGCCGCTGAGCCTGACGGCCCCGAGGCCGGTGTGGAGCTGGGCATTGAACCTGGGTGGGCGATGGGGACGGGGAGGGGTGGAGCGAGGCACCGAGACTGGGTGGGTCCCAACGGCGGTGTGGAGCCGGGGAACGGGGGGGGGGGGGGGCCTAGGGCGAAGGACGGGGGGTAGCAGGACAGGCTACAGCATGGGGCGGACTAGTCCTGTGTGCTGCTTCTGCAGTGTTTTCGACGTTTCTGCCTTATTTTTGTAGAGGTTTTGCAGAGCCACATACCCGGTGCTGCCATCCCGGGCACGACTGCTCTCCTCGCTATGATCCCTGTGGGCTGTTCCCTTGTTTCCTGCAGCAATCCTGAGCTCCCTGTTGTCTGGAGGGGTTGATTAAAGAGCTGGTGTTGAATCCCAGTCCCAAATTAATTAACTAACCTTCTCCCCGAGAAGGCAAGCAGTGACTTTGGATCACCCACAAGTTCCTCACTGGTTTGGTGCCATGACCCCTATGGCAGCCCCTGAGTATGTGGTGTGGGGGAGGGGGAACAAACATCTATTTGATTAAAGTTAAAAAAAAAAATCTTAATTACTAAATTATTATAATTAAATCGTTTTGGTCAATAATTAAAACCCTAGTGTCTGGAAGAAGCTCTGGGTCCCTCTGGGTGGGAGGTGACAGTATTTTAATTGAGCTTTAATTAACTGTGGTGGTTGGGATCATCTGTCTTCTGAACAGACACCTCAGATTTAATTTTTTTATATATATAAATAGAGAAAAATTTTGTGCTCCACCGCCCACCCATAGAGACACGCCTGGCCCCCTCCACCCCAGAATGAGTGTTGTGTTGTGCCCTGGGGTGGGTGCTGTGTCGTTGGGGATGCCAGGGGCAGCAGGACTCCTCTGGCAGCTGGGAATAGCCCCAGTTAGGGAGTGGTGGGAGTGCTCACATGGCTGGTTTGCTGGTGGGGAGTTGCACTGAGGTGCTGGGGAGCTGGCAGGGTGCTGTTGGGGTGCTCAGGAGCTGTTGGGGTGTTCACCCACCTCCTCTCTCCTCCCTGCCCAGCTCCAGAGCATAGCAGAGAAGGACAACAACTTGGTGCCCATTGGGAAGCCGGCATCTGAGGTGGGTGCAGGTGGGATGGAGGGGCTGAGGTTTGTGGGGGGAAGGCAGAGGGGTTCGGTACAGGGTTGGGGGGTTTGAGGGTTGGGGCTGGCAGGGAACTGGAGCTGTGGTACCTGCAGCATTATGACGAGGAGGAGGAGGAGGATGATGAAGATGACGAGGACAGCGAAGAGGACTCGGAGGACGATGAAGACATGCAGGATATGGACGAGATGAATGATTATAATGAGTCACCCGATGATGGAGAGATTAATGAGGTAAAGAACTCAGGGTGAGGGCACCAGTAAGTGCTGGGGTGGAGGGGGAATTGTGTGTGTGTCTCTCAACCCTTTCCTCTCCCCAGGTGGACATGGAAGGGGCAGAGCAGGATCAGGACCAGTGGATGATCTGATTTTGCCACAGCCACGCTGAACTGGAACCTGAGGGGCAGAGCCCTCACCCAGCACCGTGCCAGGGCCCAGGGCTGAGCTTTAGTGAAGCTCCTCTGGTGGGTGGTGCTGGGGAGGCAGGGTGGGGCTTGTGGTGAGGCTGGAGAGATGCCAGGGAAGCATGTGGTTCTGCCTGGCATGGAGGGGCCGCAGCATATTTTCTAATAAACTCTGATCTTTCAGGAAAAGAGCCCCACATTGGGTGTGTGAGGGGCAATGGGGTGAGCGGGGGGGCTCCACTGCACTTCACTGGTGCATCTCACAGACGCCATGGTGCGGTCAGGAGCCTTCCTGGGCAGCGACACCTCCCTTTCCTCCCTTCACAAACCACAGAAACCACTGTGTTTTTCTCACCAAAACGCCTGTTTCCGGCTGATGGTGGCGAGTCAGGGTGGTGGCCGCAGCCACTGCAACCTCCCCCAGCCCGGCTCAGGGGTTCCCAGTGTAGCAGAGCTCGGCGATGCCATCGGGGATGGCGCGGAAATACTCGAGGCTGGCGCGGTGCACCTTGCAGCGGTATTTGCCACAGGTTTTGGCATACTGCAGGAAATGGGGTGCCCCGGGGAAGAGGACGTTGTCAGCCAAGATGATGGCCCCCTGGGCCAGCAGCTGGTGGCTCTCCAGTAGCCGCAGGTCCCGTAGGTAGCACCGCTTCCAGTGATCCATGAAGACAAAGTCGGCTTTTGGCAGGCCGTGCTTCTCCCGCAGTTGGGGGATCACCTCCTCCGAGGGGCCAATGATCAGCTCCACCTGCACTGGACCCCCACTGTGTTGGGGTACTGGGAGGGGCCACACACCCCCAGGGTGACCACCCACAGAGCATATCCCCCTGCTCCAAGGGAAAGCACCTGGCTTTTCCCAGGTATCCTACCCAGGGGTGGGTGAATCATAGAATGGTTTGGGTTGGAAGGGACCTTTCAAGCTCATCCAGTCCAACCCCCTTGCAGGGAGCAGGGACATCTGCAGCTAGAGCAGGTTGCTCAGAGCCCTGGCCAAATTCACCTGGAATGTTTCCAGGGATGGGGCATTGACCACCTCTCTGGACAACTTGTGCCAGTGTCTCTACCACTTCTGTCTCTACCTCTTCCATAACTCTGGTCTCAATCCCTCTCTTTTAGTTTAAAACCATCACCCCTTCTCCTGTCACAACAGGCCCTGCTACAGAAGTCTGTTCCCCTCTTTCCAACAGGCCCCTTTTAGTACTGAAAAGCCACACAAAGGTCTCCCTGGAGCCTTTTCCAGGCTGAACAACCCCAACTCTCTCAGCCTGTCCTCCCAGAGGAGGGGTTCCAGCCCTCCCAGCATTGCTGTGGCCTCCTCTGGCCCTGCTCCAACAGGTCCCTGTCTCTCCTGTGCTGCGGACTCCAGAGCTGGACGTAGCACGAGATGGGGGGAGGGGTGGCTTGTCTCACCAGAGTGGAGCAGAATCTCCTCTCTCAATCTGCTTGGTCCCAACCCACCTGAAGGACCTTTATGTGGGGCAAGGTGCTGAGATTCTCCCTGTGGCAGGAGCCCCCAGCCCCTCTCTTCCCCCCAGAACTGAGGGCCCAGTGCCAAGTTTCCAGGTGCCCTGCGTGGTGCTCACCGTCTGCTCGTCGAACCCAGCCAGCCTGATGACCTTCTCAGCCACAGCAGCATGCTGAGGGTTCACCTCCACGGTGTAGAGGCGAGCGCCTGGCAGTAGCCCCTGGGCCAGCAGCACTGTCCCGTAGCCGCAGTAGGTGCCCAGCTCCAGTACCCGCAGCGGGGCCCGCTCGGCCAGCAGCCGCTCCACGATCCGGCCTGCCATGGGATGGGACCCGCCATGGGATGGGACCCACCTTGGCACCCACCCCTGTCCCCCCTCACACTTTCCATGGGTGGGGGAAGGTGCGAGGTGGTTCCCTGGTGCCAAGAAGGCAGAGGCTGTGGCAAAGTGCGGCAGGACAGAGGTCGGTGACCACACTGTGTCCCCAGCTAGCCCTTTCCCATCTGCCCGCCCCATGTCCCTTATCCCTCGCCACGCTGGCGGTGCCATGGCTGGAGTGGTAGTGCCACAGCTGTGCCTGCAGAGCTGTGGCTGTGCCAGTAATGCCATGGGCTGTGCCAACGGTGCCATGTTTGTGCCAGTGGTGCCATGGCCACACTGATGCTGCTGTGGCCGTGTCAATGGTGCTACAGCCATGCCAATGGTGCCGTGGCCTTGCCAACAGTGCCACATACCATGCTGATGGTGCCATGGCCATGCCAAGAGTGTTATGGCTGTGTCAGTGGTGTTATGGCCACACCAACGATGCCACAGCCGTTCCAGTGGTGCTGTGGCCATGTCAGCAGTGCTGCAGCCATACCAGTGATGCCACGGCCACACCACACTGATGCCACAGCCATGCCGATGGTGCCATGGCCACACCACCAGCATCATGGCAGCACCAACAGTGCCACTGCCATGTGGATGGTGTCATGACCATGCCAACAATGCCATGGCCATGATGATGGTGCCATGGCTGCACTGAGAGTGTCACAGCCACGTCAGTGGTGCCACAGCCATGCCAATGATACCACAGCCGCACTGTGGGGACTCCAGTGCGGTCTGACACGGTCGGAGCTCACCTTTGATGGGCCCCACACAGCTGAGGTGCTCACAGTGGTAGCACCATCGGTCGAAGGTCTGCAGCACGTGGCGGGGGTCACCAGGGATGGCGTGGGCCAGTAGGTACTGGTAGGCGCGGTGCTCCCGTGGCACACCTGTCAGCCGGTCCCGTAGCCAGCCCACGATCACTGCCCGGTACAGCAGCACCAGGTAGTGCCGGTACCGGATCAGGAGGGTGACGAGGAAGGGGAGGAAGGCCAAGGCGATCGCTGGAGACACCATCACTGTGGGAAGGACACCTCCCTGCCGCTGTGGAGAGTGCTGGGTGGGAGAGTCCTCACAGGGTGCTAGAGCCTGGCAGCCACCTGTGCCATGAGCTGTCAATGCCCTGCCCCCCCCCCCCCCCCTTGCAGTGTCTGGGGGTTCCCTGTGCCGAAAGTAGGGGTGGGGGTGCTTTGGGTGGGGGCACAGCCCCTCATTGCACCCCCACTGGGCCCACCCTCTGCATCCCACCCCCTGAGCTGTTTGGGGTCCTCAGGCACAGGGAGAGAATGGGGCTGGGGGGTGGCACCTACCTGTCTCCAGGCTGCAGGCAGCAGGCAGGAGGCAGGCAGGCCCCAAGCGGAGCCGAGCTCCTGATGCCCACTCAATTATTGATGGCATCCCCTCAGCTGCAGACACCACCATCTCCAGTTACGGGGCTGAGGGGAGCGACTGGGCCCACTACCGGCTCCGATTACTGGGCTGAGCAGGACTGTGACTAGGACAGGCTGGGGGCAGGCCCCGGGAATGTGGGAAGGGTCCTGGGGCTGGCATCTCATCACTGGAGCTGGGGTCCGGAGGCTTGATATTGGGACTGGGGTGCCCCACCTGCACTGTGAGGCAGTGGGGATACTGGGAGCACTGGTGAAGTTGGTGTTATACAGCAGGCAGTGAAATTCTACAACCAGCGGAACACTGCAGTACAAGAGTTCCTGGGCCCTGTGGATGGCGATCTGGTGTTTAAGGAAGGAGATAAGGAAGGATTTGGTGCAAAGCTCTGGTGGAGGCCTTTGAGGAGGAGTGTGAAGATACCGGTAAAAAGGAACGCCCTGCCCAACAGGCACTGGGGGCTGCCAGAAGAAGTGTGAAGTCAGTAAAAGTTGACAGAAACTGGGAGAAAAAGACACAGGCAGCAGCAGGACATTGGTGCCCAGTGACGGGGCAATAGGCAGTGGACGCAAACTCCACATAGGAAGTTCCATCTAAATATGAAGAGGAACTTCTTTGCTGTGAGGGTGCCAGAGCCTGGCCCAGGCTGCCCAGAGAGGCTGTGGAGTCTCCCCTGGAGAGATTCCAAACCTGCCTGGACAGTGCGATCCTGGGCACCCTGCTGTGGGTGACCCTGCTGGAGCAGGGGGTGGGACAAGATGATTTCCAGAGGTCCCTTCCAACCCCTGACATGCTGGGATTCTGCAATTCTGAGAGATTGCAACTGCTGACCCAATTCAGGGACAAAAAGACTTGTCCCCCACCAGTGCTCATTTACTGAGGAAGCAAGGCTGATTGAAATCTAACTGACCAACAGCGGATGGGATGGCCATTACTGGCCAGTGGGTGGCAATTCAGGTGGGTTTTTACTGCTTCTGGCACAGGACCAACACTTCGTGGCCTGTGTGTGTGTGTGTCTGTGGGGAGGCACCGCCCGGCGCCACCTGCATGCAGACAGGGACTTCATAGACCCCTGTGCTCGGGGTGCCCATTGGCCTGTTGTACAGTGGAGAAACCATCCTGCCTGTGGAGCAACACGGGGGACACTGGGAGCACTGGAGGACACTGAAGCACTGCAGGACATTGGAAGCACCGAGGAACAGGGGAGCCCTGAGAGCTCTGAGAACACTGGAGAGGCACGGGGTGGGGGGAACCGGGAGCACCGGGGGTATTTGGAGACTACTGGAGGGCACTGGGACCGCTGGAGTCACAGGGGTAAGGCACGCGCCGCCGCACACGTAACCAAACCCGCGCACCGCCCACAGCCGCGTGACACCGCCCACGCACGAACCCCGCCCCCTGCCACTCCGTGCCGCGAGCCCCGCTTCACTCGCGCACGCTCCCGACGCGCGGCACCCGCTCACGTGACGCAGCTCCGCGCGCGCCCCCGGGGGAGGTGCAACACCCTCCCCCCATCCGTTCCCTTCGAGCGCTGATTGGCTATCGATCACGTGATCGAAGTACCTTTAAGTCGGGGTGGGGAGTCACCGCCGTCTTTCTCTGCCCATTGGTTTCCTCTTCCCACGTGACGCGATGGCGGGTCACGGGGCTGGCAGGGGATGCGAGGCGGCTCCGCCCTGTCCTCCCTCACGTGACCGGGGCGGCGGGGCCGTTACCGGACACCGTCGGGGTGCCGCGCCCGGCCCGGCCCTGCTGCGCCTCGCCATGGGCTGCTGTTACAGCAGCGAGGCTGAGGCCTCCGACCAGGTGCGGCCCGGGCGGGGGGGAAAGCGCGGCTGGGGCGAGCCCGGGACCTGCGGGCTGGAAGGGGGGAGCTGCCTGTCACCGCCATGGCGGAGGACCACGCCGGGGGAGGCCTTGCTGTCTCCGAGGCCTTGGGCTTTCTGCCGACGCGGGGAGGGGTAGCCCCCGGGGTGTGACCAGGTGGCGGATCTCCCTATTGGAGAGGCAGAGGGCGGGTTGCCTGGCTGTCCCGTCCGGGATCGCTGGCGGACCGTGTCCCAGTCTTCGGGGCTTCGGGAATTCCGTCTGCACCTTGACAGCAGCGGTGCCGCCGCCTCCCGGCCCGGCTTCGCGGCCTGGCTTGCCTACTCGCTCCTGCCGCTGTCCCGCGCTGTGTTTTGGGGACGGGTCTGGCTCTACTTCCCCACCACCACACACCCTCTCTCGTTGCCGGTGTAAGCCCCGGGCTGGCAGCAATGGCGCTGGGAGTGGCCCCAGGTTTTCCTTACTGGGACTGTCCCTGCTGCTGCCTCTTGCCGAGCAGCTCAGGGCGGTGAGGGGGCTAGTGCAAAATGGGGGCTGTCACCTGTCCTGATGAAACTTAATCCAGTGTGGGCAGCCACTGCTGGGGTGGCTTGTCCCTGGGGAGCTGGGGCTGACCCTCCTCTTTCCTGTCCCCCCAGGAAGAAGAGACAAAGCGGCTGCTGGAGCCAGCAGCTAGCCCCCCAAACAAGGTGCTGAATGGCGCCGAGCAGAGCTACCACAACCTCCCGTCAGCACGCACTGATGAGCAGGCCATGCTGTCCTCCATCCTCGCCAAAACTGCCATGTAAGACCCATGCTGTAACTGATGCAGGGTGGCTGGGGGTCACATGTGGGGTGTCAGCCTCTTCTGGCTGACAATGAGCCAGCAAGTGCTCAGGTGGCCAAGAAGGCTGACAGCATTAGTGTGGCCAGCAGGACTAGGGCAGAGATAGCCCTTCCGGACTGGGCACTGGGGAGGCTGCATCTTGAATTCTTGGGCCCCTGACTCTAAGAAGGACATTGAGGGGCTGCAGCATGTCCAGAGATGGGCAATGAAGCTGGGGAAGGGTCTAGAGCACAAGTGTTGTGAAGAGTGTCTGAGGGACCTGGGGTTGTTGAGCCTGGAGAAAAGGAGGCTCAGGGGAGACCTTCTCACTCTCTTGGAGCCAGGTGGGGGTCAGTCTCATCTCCCAGGGAACAAGCGACAGGACGAGTGGAAATGGCCTCAAGTTGCTCCAGGGGAGGTTTAGGTTGGACATGAGGAACAATTTCTTTCTTCCTCATAAGGCTTGTCAAGGGCTGTCCCAGGCTGCCCAGGGCAGTGATGGAGTCCCCATCCCTGGAGGTGTTTCAAAGCTGTGGAGCTGTGGTGCTGAGGGCCATGGTTTAGTGGTGACCTGGCAGTGCTGGGTTAGCAGTTGGACTTGATGATCGTAAAGGTCTCTTCCAACCAAAATGATTTGATGTTTCCATGTTGTTCAGCTTTGCCAAGCTCTGCCAGGCCATAGTTTCCTAGGGGAAGGACAAGCTGCAGTGGTGATGCCTGTGGCCATCCCTCTCTCTCTGCTCTGAGGCTCTCAGGGACACACAGATGAGATCCTAGGTGTGAGGTGACCCTATGGCTGCTGGGCTGGGCAGATTCCTCCCAGCTCCAAAGTGGGGTGAGCAGGCAAGTCCTTGGGGGTGTAGAGGGACACACAGATATATAGCTGTGTCCAGCTGCAAGTTTGGCCTTGTGTCAGCCCCAGGCTGTTCATTTTGGGGTACAGGAGGGTGCTGGGTCTGCCTGGGAAGTGGAGGGGGCTTGGGGAGGGGGGAGCACTGAGGTGGCAGCAGGACCTGGTGCCTTGTTTCTCCGCAGCAACATCATCGACGTGTCGGCAGCAGATTCCCAGGGGATGGAGCAGCATGAGTACATGGACAGAGCCCGGCAGTACAGGTGGGACCCTGCAGCCCCCCAAAGTCCCCTCCCTGGGCAAAACCTTGGTGGGTGTTTTTTGATAACCTTGTCAGTGCCAGTGCCTGGAGGGTCCCCACGCTCCTTCCTGGTGCTGCCACCAACTCTCACCGCTCTCCTCTTGGGCAGCACACGCCTGGCCATGCTGAGCAACAACCTGACACACTGGAAGAAGCTCCCGCTGCTGCCGTCTCTCACCAACCAACCACACCAAGTGCTCGCCAGCGACCCTGTCCCTTTTGCAGACCTGCAGCAGGTGAGAGAGTGGGTGGGGGGCCAAGCTGGGACCCCCTCAGTGCTCTGTGGAGATGTGGGGCTCAAGTGTCCTCGTGCTTAGGGGAGCAGCGGTGCCAACTTTGCTTGCCGTGGTTCTGACAGTGACTGCTCCAGCTTGGCCAGGGCTGTTCTTGGAGGGTCCTGGGCAGGTGTTGGTGGCTGCTCTCTGTGTCTTCAGCTTGGTGCAGCCTCACCAGAGGAATGTGGGCACCACAGGCTGGAGCACTGGAGCTCCTGTGAGACTGAAAGGGGAATTATGGTGCTGGTGGGTGATCCAGAAACAGAGAATCATGGCAGGGTTTGGGAGCAGGGACATCTGCAACTAGAGCAGGTTGCTCAGAGCCCTGGCCAACCTCACCTGGAATGTTTCCAGGGATGGGGCATCGACCACCTCTCTGGACAGCCTGGGCCAGGGTCTCACCACCCTTACTGTAAAACATTTCCTCCTCTCTAGTCTGAATCTCCCTTCTTTAGTTTGAAACCATCACCCCTTGTCCTGTTGAAACAGGGCCTACTAAAAAGCTTGTCCCAATCTTTCTGATAGGCCCTAAGAGGCCTCGTGGCCTTCCCCTGAGGCAGAAGTTCAGAGCTGTAGCACAGTGGAAAGTCTTAGAAGTCTTGAAAGAAAAAGCCAGAACAGGAGATGGGAGGGGAAGGTCCTGGGAGAGAGTCCAGAGGTGGTGACTAGTTGCCAAATTATGGTGACAAATGGCACTGATGCTTTGGAGCTCCAGACATGGTTTAGTGGTGACCTGGCAGTGCTGGGTTAATTGGCCTCTATGATCTTAAAGGTCTCTTCCAACCAAAATGATTCTATGACTCTGGCCTCAAAACATGCTGAAGTTCAGGCAAAGCCTAGCTGAGAGGTTTTAGTGCAGTCACTTCACAACAGCAGCAGCTCCATGCTCTTTCCAGTCCCTTTGGAGCATCATTCCTGACAGTAAGATTCTTGATGGCTTCACTCCCAGGAGGGCTGAGGAAGATGCTACTGGAGAATTGCTCATCCTTGCAGGCAGGAGTCCATTAAGTGTTGAAAAGGTCAAGGTTTGCTCCCAGCTGCTTTGCCGGGTGTGTGTGTGTGTGTCCCAGTTGCTAGTGGTGTGTTCTTTGGGATAACTGTGTTTGCTGGTGACACCAGTGCCTGTTGTTGCGCCCACAGGTGTCCCGGATAGCCGCCTACGCCTTCAGCGCCCTCTCACAGATCCATGTTGATGCCAAAGAAGAACTGGTTGTACAGTTTGGCATCCCCTGAGCCCACCCTGCAGCTTCCTCACCACCTGCGTGCTGGGGTTTGGTTATTTTGTTTTTTGTTTCCCTCTCCCCTCTTTTTTTTTTTTTCCCCCCATCTTTATTTCCTCACGGTGCCATGACAGAACTTGGACAGACATCTGTTTTGCTACTAACCGCTGAGGCACCCAGCATTGCTTGGAGTTTTCTCCTCCTCGGGGTTTGGGTGGATGTGTGGAGGGGGCAGCATTTCACTACACAGGGGACGACCACAAAGGGAATGCCGCCAGCATGGGGTCAGGCACCATGTGCTGTGTCACTGGGAAGGGTGGGCTGGAGATGGGCAGTGCCATGGGATGTGACGCTCTGCGAGGGACCTGGTGGCTTCTGACACTCTCCCCACTCATTTTTACATGGTTGGACCTTTATTTTGTGGTTTGTTTTTTTATTATTTTTGGCCACAGTAGATAAAACCATGTTCATCCGGTGCCTGTTTCCTCTTCCATGCCAGCTCTAGTGTGGTCAGGGTGGCAGGGCCCTGAAGCCCTGCTCCAGTCTCACAGTTGCTTACTGGGACCCACTGGACCTGCTCCTCCTGTTCTAGCTGTGCCAAAGCTCCCAGCCCTGTGCAGCTGGTGGTGGTGATGGGGAGCTGTGCTGCATCCTCAGCAATGTCAGGGGCATGGGTGGGGTGGTGTCCCATGGAGGCATTGTGAGTCCTATGCTGATGGACCCCACCCTGAGTAGAGGGGCCTGAAGCCCCCACTTCCCCCCACCTTCATGTCCATGTACCCCCTTCCAGGGGCCCCACCTCTCACATTTCCCTTTACCCCCAAAGGACTCTCCTTCAGTGGAAGTGTCCCCCTGCCTGCCAGCAGCTGCTTCTCCAAGTCCTTGTGTCTTCCCCAACCTGAGTGGGTGGGTCCTGAGGCCTGCACTCCCCCAGGTCTCTCCATGGCCCTCTGTACCTCCACAGGATGCTCCCCAGTCCCATGCATGTTTCTGTACCCCTAGGAGAACTGTCCTATTCTGGATCCCCCTTCATGTCCCTATACTTGCCCCTGCCCTGGGAGGCCCTTCTCCCAGGATCCTGCATGTGTCCCCTGCCCCACCCTGGGCCTCTGTGTACCCCTAGCCCTGCATGTGGTGTTCTCTAACCCGCTCGCCCCCCGCCTTTTCTGTGTCTCCACCCCGAAGGGGGGGGGGGGGGGGCTAAGGCCTGCACCCCTCCCCCGTGGCCCCCTGTACTCCCTCTCCACGGTCCCACCCTTGCGTGTCACTTTACCCCCAAGGGATCCCCCTCCACTTCCGCCCCAGGTCGCCGTAACCCCCCCTCACGCGTGTCCCTCTACTCCAGGGGAGCTCCCTTCCCATGTCCCCGTGACTGCCCAGCCCTACGCGCGTCGGGGTACCTTGCACAGGCCCGTATAGCCATTCGTCCGCCCCACCCCCGCCTCCGTCGCCCTGGAAACCAGCTCCCGGCGTCCCCAGCGGTTCTTGCGATACTTGCGCGCAGGGGCCGCTGGGGCTTGTAGTCTTTATCTAATAACCACGTGATGCGCCCGGCCAATGAGGAGGCGGTGGGGGGCGGGAGCTGCCGTTTTGAATCGGGGCGGCGGCCCCGGCAACGGTACGAGGCGTGGGGGGTGGGACTACCGGAGAGGGGACTGGGATAGTGGGGCGAGGTTGGGGTTCGAGGGGGGGGCGACTCCAGCGGGCCTGGGGGGTTGCCGGGCCTCGGCCTACAGTGAAGGCCAGGGCCTCGAGTGGGGCCTGGGCCTGTCCCTAGTGTTGCCTTCCCCGGGTGACTGGGGCTGCATAGATCTGTGGGGCCAGGCCCCCCCGTACCTCTGTTGCTGCAGAAGCCCCTGAGCTGTGTTGCCATTTGACGGCCACATCGGCCTCCTTGGGCCCAGCACTGGATTGGAGACAGAACCTGGGCCGGGTACTGGATTGGATCAGGAGCCAGAACGGTGTGTTGCCCGGGAAAGGCCTGTGCGTGCCACCGCTACCTGCTGGCTGCTACCCGGGCTCGGTTTGCTGGGAGCATCTCGCCCTGCTCACTACCTGCCCACCACCGTGTGCCGAAACACCTGTGCCTCGTCCCCACGACGGCCCTGACTGGGTACATCCCTCGTCGCCTGAACCGGTAGGAGAATTCATGAGCTTCAGTTGCTCTGTCTGCCACCCACAGCTGAGTCCACACCCTGTGCTGCCCCACCGGGGTCTCCTGCTTTTCCTGCCCACAGTTGAGCCTCCATCTCATCCCCTGTGAGTGCCGTGCTTGGGACGGTCCTGCCCTGGGGCCTCCTTGGGCAGCACGAGTGCCCTGGGCATGTCTCCCAAGGGTCTCTGGCTCCTTGCCCACTCCCAGCTAGCCCTAGGAGGTATCTGGGGTGGTGTATCCAGGTGCAGGCAGGGCTTTGGCGGCTGCCTCCCCTGACAGCAAACAGGGGTTCCGCAGCCCCTTTGGCTAGTTGCTTTTTGTGGCATCTCCGCCGGCAGTGGGTCGTGGCACGGCTCCGGTCCCCATCAAATTTGTGGGCCTGGTGAGGGGCATCAGTGGAGGGATTCTTCAGGCCGTGGCTCCCGGGGGAGGAGTCCCCAGCGCCCTTCTTCACCGAACTCCCTGCGAGCAGACGGCCCTGCCACCGCGCTGGGGTCGGGAGCGGGTCTTTGCCGGCCCTTCCAGTCCCCATCACCCCGACTCCTGTCAGGGTGACGGTAGCGAGTACGGCTGTGGCCGGCCTGGGACGTTGCCTCTTCCCCGTATCCGCGGCGGCGGCATCGGCGGCGGCTTTCTGTGCCGTGCGCCTTTAACGAGCGCGGCCTTGGCGCGGTGACGTGGGGTGGCCCAGGGCCAGGAAGGGGGAACCGTCCGTCGCCTGCCCGCCGAAGAGGAGCCTAACAACTTTTCTTTTGTGCGTGGCCGCTGGCTCGCCGGCTCTCCTCGGCTGCCAGCGCTCATGGCGGATTAAACCCCTGAGCGCCGACGGCGCCCGCGCACCCCTGGTAAGGCCCCAACAAAGACTTTATTCCCTCTTCCTTGTTTGTTTTCAACAGGGCTGGGGAAGAGGAGGAGGAGGAGGGAGGCGGGGGAAGGCGAAGCGCGACGTCTGCTAGCCCGGGCGCCTCGCCCCGGCACGCGCGAGCCCCCCGGGGTGCGAACCCCCGACCCGCGGCGGGACGCGGGCAACCGACTTGGCTTCGTCAACATCCGGGAGCTCCGGGGTGGCGGCCGTGACACCCCTCACCCCCCCGTTGCGGTTGCCGTCGCCGCCGCCTTCTCCTCTGTGGGCCTGTCCCTTGTGGTGGGAAGGGGGGGGCCTGGCTACCGTGGGTTGCCCACCCTGCTTGGGGTAGCTGCTGTGTGCTCTCCGCAGCGGGACAACCCCCCACCCCCCCGGGATATTTGGGGGCTGCCGTCCGGTTGGCACGTCGGGAGCTTGCGTAACGCCGTGTTGTGACCGGAGCGGGCGCTGGGGGGGGTGGGGGAAAGCGGCGAAGGACAATATTCTGTCACCGCCATCGGGGCTCGTTCCCCCGGCTCCTGCCGGACGCTCCGCAGCTCCGGTGACGCGGCTGGAAAAAGCTCCCGGCCGCTGCCGCGTTTTATGCCGCCGCTTCGCGTCCGCTGGTGCGTGGACCCAGGCGGAGCTCGGAGAAGCCGACGTCGCCGGCGACGGGCCAGGCTGTGACCGAGGCAGGAACGGGCAGCTCTCCCCAGCCCGGCCTCTTCCCGGGCACTTCCACAGACCGGCTCCAGTAAAATCCATTTCGGCAGGATGCGGCCCCCCGCGCTGGGACTCTGTGTTGAGGGCACATGTGCTTTGTTTTGTTTTGTTTTTCCCCCGAGGCTTGGGTGGAGAGGCAGGATTTTTGGGGAGAGGGCCTGGACCAGGCACACTGTGCCCACAGTGCTGGGTGCCAAAAGGCTTTGTGCTGCAGCTGCAGGGCCATGGAGCTGTTTTTTAGCCAAACTGGAGGAAAATTCCATCCTGCCAAGGATCCTGTGCTTCCCAGATGAGCTCACAGAGGTGGCAGGAGCTCTGCGTTCCCCTCCTGAAGCTGTCACAGCTGGCGTGCCAGGCACTTCTGGGAACTGCTGTGGATCCCAGCCTGTGTCAGTGGGGAATGGGCGTCAGAGCACTGTATGGGGTGAGGAGCTGAGGAGCACTCTCCCCACTTGAAAGGACTTTTGGCGAGGGCCACAGTTGGCCCCTGAAGCTCAGGTCTACTCCAGGCAGCTCTCTCACTGGCAGGATTACTGAGGTGGCACCGGAGGGATGGCTGGTGCCGGGGCAAAGATCACCACGGAGGAGACCTGGCAGCAGTGCTGCATCCTGGGTACAATGGGGTTGCTCATCCCTGCTCCCATCCTGTGTGGTGATGTCTGGGGGTCTCCCATTGCCCCATTCCCTGAGCAGGTTGTTATTAGCACTGGTAGCAACGTGCAGGAGAGCTGGCAGCAGCAGACAGGGTATCTGGCAGCACTCCCATGGCTTGGCCACCACCTTGCTGGGCTTGCCTGGGACCAACTGACCTTTGCAGGATCCTTCCAGCCCTTGCAGCGGGGTCCTTAGCTTGGGACATAGTCCTCTGAGGGTTCCAGCAGCCAGGGGTGGTGGCATCTGGGGTGGTGGGGATTGAGGGAACCCCAGTTCCCACCCTACCAGCATTTCAGGGGCTGTCAGGATAAAGCCAGAGTAACTGGGGCAGTACTGTGGTGGCAGCTTAGCCCTATCCCAGATGGGCACCAGCCTGGATACCTCCTTTTTCTTTCTTTTTTTTTTTTTTTTTTCTTCAGTTTCCTTTCACTGTGAGCTCTGTGGCAATCCTTCCCCTACCAAGCCCTGCCAGGCCACACTTTTCACAGCTCCCACTGCATTCCTGGCCAGAACCGGTTATCCAGCAGTTTGCTTGTTTGCCACTGCTTCTGGTCCCCCTCTGCTCCCCGTGAGCCGTGTCACACTTGCTGGCTTCTTCATCTGGCTGCCTCTCTGCGCAGCGCTGGAGGATTCCTTCCAACTCATGCCCATCCTGCAGCACCACCATGGCTCTCGGCATCCCCACACGTGCTGGATGTTGGTGTTTTGAACTGCTTCTCCTCTCTCTAAAGTTGCTGCTCATGTTTTCTAGAGGGAGACAAATTCTCCTGGGATGCTGGGGCTTCCTGGCAGCAATGCCAGCACTCAGCTGTGAACCAGGAATGCCATCCGTGGATGCCAGTGAGCTGCCAGGCCCTGTGCCAGGAGCCTGCTTGGGTGCCCAGGTTGGGATCTCTGTGGATCGGTAGAACTGTAGAGAAACCCTCTGCCACCCACGGTGCCCTATGGCAGGGCAGGAATCCGGTGGGGTGATGGCAGCCACAGGTGCCAGCTGGTTTGAGCTGCAACCAGTTGTTTTGTGCTGCCATGGTGTGGCCTGATGGGATGCTGCCCTCCTCTCTGGGGGCCTGGGGCTGAAACTGAGGGGGACCTGCCCAGGCATTGCGGTCTGATTGGCTCTTGGAGTGACAGGGCTTTAAATTTCTCTTAAATTTCAGAGAATTTTGGGTGTGAGGAGGGGAGGGAAGAAGGTGCTGGGGACAAGGAGCCTGAGTAGCTATTTTGCCTAGACACATAATCATTGGGATCCTGATCTCAGCAAGGGAAATCCTGGGGGGGCTGTGGGAGAGGACCCAGCTGCTCACTGTCAGCATAGAGGGTTAGTCCTCCCTGGACAGACCTTAATGCCTGGCACTGTGTGCAATTAATGCCATTACTATGTTTGGCCTTAATTGCTTTTTATTTCACCCACATTTTTTTGCCATTTCTAGGTCCGGGCAGTGAGCCGGCAGCCTCGCAAAGATGCCTCTTCACAGTGCGAGAGCCGCAGCTCTCCTCTCTTGGGTAAAGCTTTTTTCTCCTTCACTGTAGCTTGCTCTGTAGGAGGGACCCCATGCCTGAGGCAGGGGGGGTCCCAGCTGCTGCTGCTGCCCAGGAACGTGATGCTGGGGCTGGTCAAGGGAGTGGTTGTGGCTGGTGCAGGTCCTGGGGTGGCCAAATCCCTGCTTTTCCTGGGCAGGTGGGTGTTTGCTTTGCTTGCTGTTCCTGTTGAGTAACCAGAAATGCCAGAACAGCTTGGCCTGGCTGTGGAAACATCCCAGGAGCTGGTCTGGGAAGCGAGGAACAGCTGGACCATAAAGAGGCTGTTGGATCTGCCTCGCAAAGCATCGCAGCATGATAAATGAGCCCTGGACTGTCCTGTCCAGCTGTGGAGCCATGGGGGATCATGTCTGGCTTTTGCCAGAACCTGGCAGGGGCGCTTCAGAAGGGCTGACTTTGCTTTCACTCGCAGAGCTGTCTTGCTGTCCCCCTGAGCATGTCTGGGAAGTGGTGGGTTGGCCCAAGCACACCATGGGGTTGGCTTCTGACCTTTTCCTTCCGTTTCTAGGTGAACAGCACAAGAGTTTGTACTGATCCCCTCGATGATCTGTCACAGCTCCAGGACTGCAGCGTCTTCCTCAGGATCATCAACAAAATGTGAGTACAGGGAGTTGGGGCTCTCTAAAACTGCCCAGCTGGCTGGGAAACAGCAGAGAGCACACACTGGGCTACTTCCCTCAGCCCCCAAGAGCTTCCTCTGGCATCTCTGGGCAGGGTGGGAGTGGAGATCCTGGGATATTCCTCCTCTGATGCTGAATGTCCTCCCTGCTCCGAGCACAGCAGCACTTGCCTGCTGGGCATGTTCTGAAGCCCACTCTGATGAAACGTGATGCTTGTGCCTTTGCACCATGGCTTCCTATCGTGTACATCCACCACCTCACGTGTGGGATGAGGAGCCTTTAGGGTGCCCTGCTTGGAGGCCTCCATATATAGATGATTTACTGGGGCTCTGCCGACAGCTCAGGCTTGAGAACAAGCTGCTCGAGGTTGCTGGGAGAGGGTCTGAGCTGTTGGAGTCCTGTGGAGCTGCCCCCCCAGGTAGAATCTGGGGCAGAACTTCTGTCATCTGAGGTTTGCTGCAACATCTGGCACTGACATCTGGGCTGGTTCCAGGCGTTGAAGCAAAGAGCCGGGTGCAGAGGCCAGCAGAGCTCCCTGGGAGAGGTTTTATTTCCATAAATGCTGCTCAGCTGAGGAAACAGCCTAGCAAGTTTTCCTGAGCCGCAGCCTTGAGATCCTGAGGAAGCCTCCCTCAGATCTGCAAAGCGGCTTAATGCTCGCGCCTCACAAAGCTCTCCCATTCTCTGGGGAATTCAGGCTGCTTCCCAGTACAGTACTGGCAGGATGGAAATGGTTCGCTCCATCCCAGGACCCGAGGAGAGAGGAATGGCTCCATCAGGAGCCTTGCTTGTCGCCTGCGAGTGAGGCCGGTTAAAACCTGGCAGCCGTAATGAGTGTCGGAACTGGGACTGAGCGTCCTTAACGAGCTGGTGAGGCAAACTGGGAGGGCGTGAGGCTGCCACTGGGCGCCAAGCGTGGTGTTGCTTTCAAACCCTTCTGGCGGGAGGCTCTGCAGGAGCCTTTCTGCTATAATTACCTCCCTGTGTGGCGTAATGAGAGCCTGCTCAGAGCAGGGATCTGCTGCCGGTGGGTGGGGAGGAAGGAGCCGCCTCCACTGGGGTTAAATTTAGTCAGACCTGCTTAATCTCCTGGATCTGGAACTCAAGATTATCCAGGACCGCTGGCAGTGTGTGCTCACTAAACAGGCCTGACTTACAGTCAGTCAGGCCCTCGCTTGAGAAGTGGGATGGCCACTGTGGCAGCCGTGCTGAACCAGGGAGCTCTCCGCAGCACCGG
This sequence comes from Megaceryle torquata, assembly GCA_024611175.1. Taxonomy (NCBI): domain Eukaryota; kingdom Metazoa; phylum Chordata; class Aves; order Coraciiformes; family Cerylidae; genus Megaceryle; species Megaceryle torquata. Next base: position 22,882 of record JANIJG010003924.1, on the reverse strand, counting down.
GGAATGGGCTGGGAAGTCCCTGAGGCGGAGAAAATCCTTGTGCCAGCCCCTTCCCCCGGCCAAGTTCCTGCTTTGGGCACCTTGGTTGTAAGCAAAGGTGCCAAAGCGGTGCCAGGCGATTGTGGCTGGCATGGGTTTTAGACCCGCTGAGTTGGTGGCTGTTGAGGAAGAGTGTGGTCTCAAATAAGAGCCACTTCAGCCCGCTCCAAATCCAGCGTGGGCTCCAGGGCAGTGACCCAGAGGGGAGCAGAGTCCCTATGTTTCTGAAATCACCATTTCCCACAAATGGTGACGCTTTGCTGTGGCAAGAAAAACTCCCTGGTTCCACACATGGCCCCTGCAGTGCCTCCCCAGCTGGTGGGACCACTGCCAGCTCCTTGGCCGTTCCGGATGCCGCCAGTGCTGGCAGGCAGAGGAGGAAGTAGTGGAGGGGCTGGCTCTCTGGCTCCAGCTCCTCATCTGACACTGTCAGATCTACAGGGAATGTCAGAACTTGCTCCTGGCCATGGCATGGTTGGATTCTGCAACACCACCCGCCCTGGCACAGCACCATAGGGCAAATCAGCGCTGTATTACCCAAGAGGCAGCCTCTTGCTCAGCAAGCTCTGTTGTCACCCCTCCCATCACCACCGTTCCCCCCCCCCCATACACTTTTGTTGAATCCCTCAGCAAAGTGTTAACGCAACCCCTGCGCTTTTCTAGCCACCAGAGCGAGGAAGGCGAGTCCACGTTGGAGCAGCCACTTCCAGAGAGGGTCTCCTTCATCTGTGGCTTCCTGCAGAGTAAGAGCCTCCACCAGTGCTGGGGGGAAGCGGCTGCCCCTGATCAGTGCCCCACAACCCAGTGAGGATTCTAATTTAGGGTCTGGTGACCCTTCCTGCTGTGTCAGCAACTCAGTGGGAGGCAGGCAGCACTGTGGGAAGGAAAGATTCTTCATGGGATTCCTTGCCAGAGCTTGGACTTGGCGCATGGAGGTCAAGGGGGTGAAGGGCAGGTTGCTAGTGACTGCTTCGGTGACGCCTTGCCCAGTGCCTGACCTCAAGCTGCTCGAATCCTTCTGGAAAACCCAGGCAGGAGTCCTGGGAGGGGGAACAGAAAATGTCTTGCACATTTGCTTGGTCCCTTCTGTAAGGGAAGATACCAGTCCCAACTCAGATCCCACCCTCTGTCGACAGGACTTGGTTTATGCTGGTGGTAGAGGAGGAAAAAGGTACAGGGAGATGGTGAGGGTGACGTGGGGAGGTTTGGACTGAGGCAGGGAAAGTTCCAGGAAGGGTGCTTGTCAGAGTTAATGGCAGAGCACCAAAAGCTCAGCTCACCCTGTGCCCTTTCTTCTTGGGGATGCATCACGATGGTGCCCCCCAAACCAAGCACATCCCCTCAGGGGATGGATATGTGCCACAGGCTGGCACATGACCAAGAATCCTGCTTCCTGTTGCAGAGCATTGCAAGCACAAATCAGCTGCAGAGAACCTGGTCTCGGCACAGAACCTTCTGGAGGGTGAGGAGCTGGCGTTAGCCAAGGTAACCATGGCCAGGGTTTATTCTGAGCTGGCACTGACACACCAATGCCCAGCCTGGAGTCAGTGACACCTCACCTGCCTTGTTTCAGGTGGCTGTGCTGCTCCTGTACCACACTTCCATGAGCTGCAAGAACCCTGGGGACTGGAATGAGTTTGATTACAAGACCCAGGTGATTACGTTTGAGTTCCCTCTCTGGGCTGGGGGTGTGGGAGGTGCCTTTTGGGAGGTGGTCCAAGACTTGCCTTCCTGTTTGGGTCCCCTTGGAAGATGGTGCAGGTGATGTGGTGATCTGGACAATCAAAAGACTCGTGACTGAGTGTGGACAGGGAGCTGCCCGCTGCGGTCACTACCCACCTGGCACTGCTCAGCCTGCAGTCAGAAGCCACTGACCCTACGGCTTCTTCTCCAACACAGGTTGAACTGGCTTCAATCCTCAGATTTGTGCTGGACAATGAGGAGAGCCTGAATGAGAACCTTGATACATTTCTGCAGAGGAAAGGTGAGTGCTGGGCCCTGGCTGCCTGTGCTGTGGCATCGGCCCAGAGGAATGGGCCAAGCCTCATGCTGGCCTGGCAGGTGTTGGGCATGTTTTTCATAGAATCATGGAATAGTTTGAGTTGGAAGGGACCTTTAAAGGGCATCTAGTCCAGTGCCCCCATTTCTCCTGGCTGGCACCCTGTTAAAACTGACTGGTTCACTGGTTTGCTGTAGTGATGCCCAAGTGCCAGCTCGGACTGGGACAGAAACGGTCAGTAACCTTGTAGAGAGCAGAGTCACAATATAAATTGTTTAGGTTGGAAAACACCTTTAAGATTGATTTCAGCTCTTCACCCAGCACTGCCAGGTCACCATGTCTCTCAGCACCACATCTGCAGCTCCTCCTTCCTCTAGGAAACTGTGGCCTTGCAGAACTTGTCAGGGTGGAACAACATGGAAACACTAAATTGCTTTGAGTGGAAGAGAACTCTTAAGATCACGTCTGACCATTAACCCAGCACTGCCAGGTCACCACTAAACCATGGCCCTCAGCACCACATCTCCCTCCAGGGATGGGGACTCCACCACTGCCCTGGGCAGCCTGGGACAGGCCTTGACAACCCTTTTGCAGAAGAAATTGTTCCTCCTGTCCAACCTAAACCTCCCCTGGTGCAACTTGACACCATTACCTTTTGCCCTGTCATTTATTCCTTGGGAGAAGAACCCCCACTTGGCTCCAACCTCCTTTCAGGGAGTTGTGGAGAGCAAGGAGGTCTCCCCTGAGCCTCCTTTTCTCCAGTATCAACCTGCCCAGGTCCCTCAGCTGCTCCTCACAAGACTTGTGAGAGTAGTGTGGGATATTGCAAGTGCTGAGCATCTTCCTGTACTGCTCCTATGCTGGCAGAATCTAACCAGCAAGGATGACTCTTTTCTAGAGCATAAAAATGTCGCGGTTTTCCCCCATTTCATGGCTGCCAAGCCATAAAAGCAATAACACCATCCAGATCTCCTCAGGCCAAGTCCTCTGTAAGCCCTTCTTTAGGAGTAGGGCTACTGTGTATGCACTGGGCTCTTCCCACTTGGCATCATCCTGGCCTTTGTGGCACATGCTGCTTTCCCTCCAGCTTCATGGTGGGAGCAGAATGCCAGGAGCAGCAGCCCAGATCTAGCAGGACACAGGTGAAAGGCAGGTTTACCACTTTCTTGGCTGGGCTGATCCATTCCTGATGGAATTTGTGGTTCCCTGGACCTGCGGTTCCTCCCTTCTGGTATGAATGTGAAGATCACAACCTGCTTCGTGTTTTTTCCAGCACCACTGGCCTTGTCCAGCAGCAGCAGCTCTGAGGAGCATTCCCCGCTGCTCTCCCTCCCACACAAGCGAGAGGTGCGTTTCCTGGAGCTGCAGAAGATTGCCTCCTCTTCTGGAGCCAACAAGTACGTCCCCAGCCCCTTGGCTGCTGAGAGGGGAGTGAGGGAAGAGAGGGGAAGGTACAAGGCAGCTTCTGTGGCCCAGAGATGTAGCCCAGAGAAGGTTCATAGTGACTCCCCACAGCCTCCCTTTCCCCCATAGTGCAAACTTGACATGGGGGTGTAGGGTGGTGGAGAGAGGTTAGGCTGTAATTAGTTCCTTTTAGCTCAGCTTGTATCAGCATAATGAGCACAGGCACTTCCCGCACCAGCCTGTGGTCTTTACCTGCCCATGGCTGTTACATAGAACACGGAATTGTTTTGGTTGGAAGAGACCTCTTAAGATCATGGAGTCCAACCGTTAACCCAGCCCTGCCAGGTCACCACTAAACCATGGCCCTCAGCACCACAGCTCCACAGCTTTGAAACCCCTCCAGGGATGGGGACTCCACCACTGCCCTGGGCAGCCTGGGACAGCCCCTGACAGCCTTTGCAGGGAAGAAATTGTTCCTCACATCCAACCTAAACCTTCCCTGGCACAACTTGAGGCTTTTTCCTCTTGTCCTGTCACTTGTTCCTTGGGAAAATAGACCAACCCCCACCTGTCTCCAACCTCCTTTCTGGAGAGTGAGAAGGTCTCCCCTGAGCTGCCTTATCTCCAGGATCAACAACCCCAGGTCCCTCAGCTGCTCCTCACCAGACTTGTGCTCTAGACCCTTCCCCAGCTTTGTTGCCCTTCTCTGGATGCACTTCAACCCCTCAGTGTCCTTCTTGGAGTCAGGGGCCCAAAACTGAGCCCAGGATTTAACCTGTGGCTTCTCCAGTGCCCAGTCCAGGGCGATGATCCCTGCCCTAGTCCTGCTGGATACACTAGTGCTAATCCAAGACAGGATGCTAATGGCCTTCCTGGCCATTTGGACACAGTGACTTCTCCTCAGCTGGCTGTTGACCAAACCCCTCAGGTCATTTTCTACCAGGCAGTTTCCAGCCACTGTGCTCCAGCTGGGAGTATTGCAGAGGGTTTTTGTGACCCAAGAGCAGAACCCTCATTCCTCCTTTAGGAGGACCTGGCTTGTGTTGCTGTGAGTGTACTGAAGCAGTTTTTCTCCAGACAGCCAAGTGCTCCGTGGTGGGACTCTGTGGGTTGAAGGGAGATGGCTACGCTGCCATGAAACTGGTTTTATACATGCTGGATGCTATAAGGCTGGTGTTAGCATGGTCAGGATGAGGAGAGTGGCCTTTCTACTTAGCATCATCTAAGCTGGGGGAACCAGTGTGGGTCTGACTGTGGGAGGAAGGACCATGCACTGCTGTTGGCTCTGGCTAACTGAGTTCTGTGGTGTGTATCTCCACAGCATGTTCTCTGGCCCTCCGTCCTCACCCATGGGAGATGTCATGCAGACCCCCCAGTTTCAGCTGCGACGGCTGAAGAAGCAGCTGGCTGTGGAGAGAGAGAACAGGGAGGAGCTGGAGGTGGAGCTGGCAGAGAGTCGCAAGCTCATCACTGAGAAAGGTCAGTCACTAGTGGGACATCCTGGAGCTTGCCAGGGCTGACACCTTGCATGGTTTCTGTGACTTCATTATGATTCTGATCCCACCATGACTGTGCTCATGTATGGTTCATTCTTACAAACATTAAGCAAGCAGAGCTTGCAGCTTTGGAGCTCCTCAGGCTTTCCGGAACAGAGAGGTCAGCTCAGGGTTTGCTGTGCCTTGCTCTGTGGTGGCCCAGGAGCGCCTTTGCCCATTAAGTCTGGAACAAAGTGTGATGCAGATGGGAGTTGAGAGAGCTCTGATGCTATTGTAACAACTCTGATATGGCTCTTTGTCCTTCTGCCAAATGATTTGGAGCAGGCTGGCAGGCGTAGGAGTCTCACCACCCACATCTAAAACACTCCCTGCACTGGGGATTTCCCCAGGCACGCGCCAAGACTCTGTTCCTTCTTCCCTCCTGTATTCCCAGATATGTCCTGGGCAACAAAAGGCACGAGTGAAGAAGCACCCATACGGAGCGGCAGCGCTGGCAGCCTATCTCTTCTGTCTTTTGCCAGCTTGTGAGGAAAGAGGGAGATTCTCCCCTGTGCTGTTGGGGAATTTAAGTGCCATAAAGAGATGGTAATGCACCCTTGTTGTTGCTTTCCCCAGAATCTCAGGTCACTATGATGCAGCAGCGAATTGATCGCTTGGCTCTGCTCAATGAGAAGCAAGCGGCCGACCAGCTGGAGCCCAAGGAAATGGAGGAGCTGAGGGAGAAGAACGAGAGGTAATCATTTGGAAACATCCGCTCACTGTGCTTGACTGGTTCTTGTTGCTCCCCCAGTGCAGTGCAGTGCAGTGCTGTGTTCCCTTCCTCAGCAATGCACAAGTTAAGGGCAAGGGTATCATAGAATCGCAGCATGGTCGGGGTTGGAAGGGACTTCTGAAGTTACTCTGGTCTAGCCCTCTGTCTCCACCAGGGTCACCCACAGCAGGTTGCCCAGGATCACATTGTCCAGGTGGGTTTGGAATCTCTCCAGAGGAGGAGACTCCACAACCATTCTGGGCAGCCTGGGCCAGGCTCTGGCACCCTCACAGAAAGAAAGTTTTTCCTCAGGTTCAGATGGAACCTCTTGACTTCCAGTTTGTGCCCATTGCCTCTTTTCCTGTCCCTGGGTACCACTGATGAGAATCTGGCCCCATCCTCCTGACACCCACACTTAAAATATTGAGAAGCATTGGTTAGATCCCAAAACCTTCCTTTTGTTCTCTGTCTCCTCCCCTGCAGTTGCGCATCAGGGAGGAGATTGCTTCAGCAAATCATAGAATGGTTTGGCTTAGAACGGAACATTTGAAGTTTCTGCACTGAGTGGGGACATTGCAGCTAGAGCAGGTTGCTCAGAGCCCCACCCAACCTTAGCTGGAATGCTTCTAGGGATGGGGCATTGACCCCCTCTCTGGGCAACCTGGGACAGGGTCTCACCACCCTGTGTCAACAGCTTCTTCCTTCTCTCTCATCTAAATCTCCCTCTTTTAGTTTAAAACCATCATCCCTCGTCCTGTCACAACAGGCCCTGCTAAAAAAGTCTGTCCCCATCTTTCTGACAGGCCCCCTTCAGTGCTGGAAGGCCACAAGGTGGTTTCCCCAGAGCCTTCTCTTCTGCAGGCTGAACAACCCCAACTCTCTCAGCCTGGCCTCACAGCAGAGGGGTTCTAGCTCTCCCTCAGATAATTTTTGTGGCCTCCTTCTGGGGCTCTGTGTCACCAAAAGCTTTCAGGTTGATATTGGAGTCCTGCTCCCAGCTGCCAACCCTCCAGTTTGATTCAGTTCAATTGGATCTGAACTGGGCCGCATCGTGCATGTGAATTCTGTCACCTGCCGCATTGCATCCCAGTCTCTGCCCTGGCCCTGTGCAGCAACATGTTGACTTGGGAAGGTCACTTACACTCTGCTGACATGTGCCATGTTGGGTATTATTTTGTCCTTCCTCACTTCTTTAACTCTGCAGCAGGGTGGCTGGAGTCCTGCAAATGCCTCTGTCCTCAGCTCGGAGTGGTCACTCTCATGCAAAGCACAAACATCACTCTGCTCTACTTTGTGACATCTTGGGACCCAGTTAGAGCTGAATTTATGGTATTTTCTCACCGGGGCACAGAGATACTTTAATTTCCTCAGCAATATCCAGCAGCATCGGTCTCCAGTGATGTTTTTGCCTGCCTTGGGCTTGCACCCCCTGCTTTAACAACCTCCTTGGAGGCTGGACTTTAAAAGCCATTTAAAGGTCCCTTCCAACTCAAACCATTCCATAATTCTCCTTTCCCACAGCCTCATGATGCGCTTGCACGAGGCTCTCAAGCAATGTCAAGACCTGAAGACTGAAAAAGGGCAGATGGACCGAAAAATCAACCAGCTCTCTGAGGAGAATGGGGATCTTTCCTTCAAGGTACAGAGTGCTGTGTCCTCTCTGTGTTCCCCGTAGCCCAGTCTTTCATGGTGGGACCCAGGGTGCAGAAGATTTGATGGCAGCGCTGAGGGCTGGGCTACCTTGACCCAGTGACCAGGCCTCCTCTGGGCTCTAGAACTTAAAAGGGACTGTGGCTGGGGAAATAAGGGCTGGGTGAAGTCACCTTCATGTGGTGTAGGGAGTGATCACCCAGGACCTGGGATGTCTGTGGGTGCTGCAGTGCTCAGGAGAAAGGATTCAAGCTGAGCCCTGGCCAGCAGGGATGATCTTGGACCCTCATCTGAGATGGGGAATTTGTCCCTTCACAGCTACGGGAGATTGCCAGCCACTTGGTCCAGCTGCAGGAGGCCCTGAACGAGCTCTCAGAGGAGCACAACTCGGCCCTGGCACAGTCACAGGAAAAGCAGGGGCAGCTGGAGAGTGAGCTGCGGGCTGCCCTGCAGGACAAGGTATGGGGGGGTCCTGGGGACACAGAATCACAGAATCATTCTGGTTGGAAAAGACCTTTAAGATCGAGTCCAACCATTAACCCAGCACTGCCCAGTCACCGCTAAACCACGTCCCTCTGTACCACGTCTCCACAGCTTTGAAACCCCTCCAGGGATGGGGACTCCACCACTGCCCTGGGCAGCCTGGGACAGCCTTTGCAGGGAAGAAATTGTTCCTCACATCCAACCTAAACCTTCCCTGGCACAACTTGAGGCTGTTTCCACTTGTCCTGTCACTTGTTCCTTGGGAGAGTAGACCAACCCCCACCTGTCTCCAACCTCCTTTCTGGAGAGTGAGAAAGTCTCCCCTGAGCTGCCTTGTCTCCAGGATCAACAATCCCAGGTCCCTCAGCTGCTCCTCACCAGACTTGTGCTCTAGACCCTTCCCCAGCTTTGTTGCCCTTCTCTGGACACACTTCAGCCCCTCAATGTCCTTCTTGGAGTGAGGGGCCCAAAACTGCAGGACCTGACCCTTGGCTTTGTTGAACTTCATTCCATTGGCCTTGGCTCATCCAGCCAGCCAGACCCCTCTGTAGAACCTCCCAAACCTCCAGAAGATCAACACTCCCCTTAACCTGATGCTGTTTGCAAGTTCTGTGATGGTGCCTCAGTCCCCTTGTCCAGATCTTGGATAAAGAGAGAGAACAGGGAATCTGGGTGATCGGTGCCCCCCATCTTGGTGTCTGTTAAAGCTCGGTGACTGCATCTCCCCATGCCTCATGCTGTGCTCAGTCCCATGTCTCTGTCTCCAGAAATGCTCAGAAGAGAAGATTGAGATTCTCCAGGGGAAAATTTCTCTGCTGGAGGACCAGCTGTCCAAGCTGGGAGACAGCACTGCCCAGGAGAAGGGTGAAGTCATGGGTGATGTCCTGAAGGTACTGCTGGGTCTTGAGAGAGCTTCTGGCTCCTGCTCTGATGGAAAGTCCTCTAGCTGGGGAGAGCAGCAGGTGCTGGAGGGATGTGGGGCAGAACCAGGTGCTTTTTCATGTGGTACGGGGCATTGTGGGGCTATGGGAGCCGCTTTTGTACTGGATTTGGGACTGTTGCTCCTGGGTAACCTCCCATAATGTGGTCAGTTGTGGAGTGGCTTCTGCACAGTGAGAAAAGGTGCTTGGTCCAAGAGCAGCACATGGCAAAGGGGAAACTGGGGTGTGCTGGGGCGAACTGGGTGTTTTGGGAGGGACTGCAGGCACTGGGCAGCTCCCATGGCGACTCAGCTCCTGGGACTCTGGTGAGATACAGCTCAAGTAACACCTGGGGTGGGTGTGTGTTTTGTTTCCCCCCTTCCTCTTCTCTCTGCCAGATGGAAGAGCTGAAGCAGGAGGTGTCCAGCCTCACCGCTAAAGGGGCCGAGCTCCAGGCTACTGTCCTGCGCCTGGAGGAGGAGAAGCAGCTACGGGAGGCAACTCTGCAATCTGAACGTGCCCGCTTTGAGGAGGAAACGCAGCAGCTGAGTGGCCTGATCACCAGCCTCCAGAACTCCCTCTCAGAGAGCCATCGGACCAGGGAGAGGCTGGAGCAGGACCTGCGGGCGCGGGAGGCTGAGGTAGAGGCTGGGCGGCTGGCTGCCTTCAACGCCCAGCACGAGAAGACCCTGCGGGAGAGGGACTCTGCCCTGCAGCAGCTCCAGCACCTACAGGAAGCCAACACATCCCTGAGCAGCCAGCTGCAGGCTGTGGCGCAGGCCCGGGATGCCAACCAGGCTGCCTGGGTGGAGGAGAAAGCTGAGCTGAGCCGCAGAATCGGTGAGCTGGAAGCCAGGATCGTGGAGCTCAGCACACAGCAGCAGCAGGGAGTGGTGGAGGGGCTGAAAGCCCAGCTTCAGGAGCTGGAGGGCAGATTGAAGGAGAGCCAGCAGAAGCTGGCCGAGAGAGAGAGGCTGGCCCGGGAGAACACCCGCCTGCAAGAGAGGCTGCTGTTCCTGGAGGAATCCCTGCGGAACACTGAGGGCATCCTGGAGGATGAGAAGAGGCGGGCGGCCGAAAGCCTGGAGACCAGCATGGCCAGGATCGCTGAGCTGGAGGCAGAGAGGCAGCAGCTGACTCAGGGCCGGGAGACAGCTCAGCAGGAGATAGCCAAGCACAGGGGGCTGGAGGAAAGCTGGGAGAAACCAATGGGAGCCTCTGCTGCTGCCCAAGAGGAGGATGGAGTGCGCGGGCGGCTGGAGGAGGAGATGCGGGCGCTGAGCTGGGAGCACAGCCGGGCCTGCCAGCGGCTACAGGCTGAGCAGGAGAAGGTGGCCATGCTGGAAGCCCAGGCTGCTGAGCACCAGGAGAAACTGGCCACCCTCCAGGCTGACCTGTCCAGCGCTTGGACGCGGGCAAAGGAGCAGGAGGGTGAGGAGCAGAAGCTGAGGACTGAGGTCTCCACCCTGCGGGAGAAAATGGCCATCGCTGAGCAGGCTGCAGCCCAGCACGTGGCTGGGCTGGAGGCGGATGCCCGGAGAGCTGCTGAGGTGCTGGAGGGGGTCTCCCAGCAGCTATCCCAGGAGAAACTCAAATCCAAGGAGCTGGAATCTGCCATGGAGCGGCTACAGAATGCAGAGGCTGAGCAATCCCGGGTGGCTGCTGCCAGCAGGCAACGGGAACTGGAGCTGGAGGCAGAGGTGAAGAAGCTGTCTGGGGAGTTGACCCTGCTGGGTGCCAGGCTGGAGGAGACCCTGCAGGAGCATCGTCTGGACCTGGCACGCCGGGAGGAGGAAATGGGCCACTTGCAGCAGGAGGTGGAGCAGTCCAAGGCAGATTATGCTGCCGAGCGAGCACGCAAGGCAGAGCTGGAGGTGCAGCTGCAAAACACCCTCAATGAGCAGAGGGTGGAGCGGTCAGTGCACCAGGAAGAACTGACCCGGTCCCGGGAGCTGGTGGAGGAGAAGGAGGGAGAACTGGATGAGCTTCGCCGGACAAACATCTCGCAGGGTGAGGAGCTGAGGGACCTGCAGAAGACAGTCAGCAAGCTGAAAGGAGAACTTGCCTCAGCAGAGGCAGCCAAGATGGACACCAATCTGCAGGGCTTCTCAGAGGCCACCCAGAGCAGGGATGCAGAGGGCGACAGCGTCAAGGCCACCTTCTCAAAGGAGACATCCCTCAAAAGCTTGGAGAAGACGTGCCACAGGGAGCGGGAATCTGCCTCAAGCCAAGACCTTTATGAGGAGAAGCTGAAGGAGACCCAGGCACTTCGTTTGCAAGTGGAGGAGCTGGAGCAGAAGTGCAGGGAGCAGCAGGAGGCCACAGCTGCCCTTGAGCGAGCAGCAGCTGAGGCAGCAAGAGCAGAGCGAGTGGAGCTGGAGGCCTTGAGGAGGGAAGTGGCCCAGCAGAAGGATAAGGTGTCAGAGCTGCAGAAGCTGCTGGAGGCCTCGAGGTCGGCGCAGGCTCTGCATGACAGCACCGTGGAGGCCCTGCAGAAAGAGCTCCAGGAGAAGGGCAGGGAGCTGCTCCAGAGCAAGACCACCATGGCTGCTGCTGAGAAGGAGCTGGCATCCCTTCGCTCTGCAGCACAGGAAAAGGGCAGGTCGGAGGAGAACTGGAAGGAGCAAGTGTCCCAGTGCATCCAGGAGATGGAAAGGAAGAACAGTCTTATCAGCAGTCTGGAGCACGAGGTCTCCATCCTCCATCGGCAGGTGACGGAGAAGGAAGGGGAGAGCAAAGAACTGAAGCGCCTGATCATCGCCGAGTCAGAGAAGAGCAAGAAGCTGGAGGAGAGGCTGCGGGTGCTGCAGACAGAGATGGCCACCGCCGCCTCCCGGGCCGCCGAGAGGTGCTCGCTCATGAAGGTGGAAGTGCAGCGGTGCCAGGAGGAGATGGAGAAGCAGCGGTTGACCATTGAGGCTCTGAAGAGGGACCGCCATTGCCAGAGCGAGCGGGAGGATGAGCTGCGGCAGGAGGTGAAGGTCTGCCAGGACAAGTGCCTCCAGAAAGAGCAGCTCCTTGCTGCCCTGCAGCAGGAACTCAGCAGTGCCCAGGCGCTCGCCGGGGAGCTGCCGGCACTGAAGCACCTTTGCCAGCAGCTGCAAGCCGAGCGCACTTCCCTGGAGAACCAGCATCGCCAGGACCTGGAGCAGAGAGCGAAAAGCTTGGCAGCTCTGCAAGCGGAACTGACGCGGACCAAGCTGGAAGCAGCTGAGGTGCCCTCGCTGCGGGAGCGTTCGGCAGAGCAGGACCGGGCCGTCCAACGGCTGCAGGCGGAGGCGGCGGAGCAGGCGGCGCGGCTGGCAGGGCTGCAACAAGCCAACGCTCGGCTGGTTGAGGAGAACAGAGGGCTCGGTGAGAGCCGGAGCCGCGGGCAGCAGCGTCTGGAGGCGGAGCTGGGCCAGGCCAGGGAGCGGCATGTGCGGGAGCTGGAGCGGCTGCGGTCAGTGTCAGAGGAGCTGGTGGCCGGCAGCCGGAGGGAGGCTGAGGCAGCGGCGCGGAAGCTGGAGGAGATGAGGAAGGAGTACGAGGGCAGCAAAGCAGCAGCACTGGAGGAGAGGAGGAAGCTGCTGGAGGAGAAGCAGAGGCTGACGGCTCAGGTAAGCCTCTTGGGGCCTCCCTGCTGGGTGGGCTGCAGGCAGGAGGGAGCCCCTAGGGTACAGCGGCACGTTTGGTCTTCTGCACACCCCCAAATTGGGGTTCTTCAACCTGGAGAAGAGAAAGCTCCAGGGAGCCCTTCTTGTGGCATTTCAGTACTTAAAGGGGCCTGTCAGAAAGATGGGGACAAACATTTTAGCAGAGCCTGTTGTGACAGAAGGAGTGATGGTTTGAAACTAGAAGGGATATTTATAGACTAGAGAGAAAGAAGAAACTCTTCATTGTGAGGGTGGTGAGACCCTGGCCCAGGTTGCCCAGAGAGGTGGTTGAAGCCCCATCCCTGGAGACATTCCAGGTGAGGTTGGCCTGGGCTCTGAGCAACCTGCTCTAGTTGCAGATATCCTTGCTTCGTGCAGGAGGGTTGGACTGGATGACCTGGAGAGGTCCCTTCCAACCCAAACCATTCCGTGATTTTATGAATCTGAACATAAGATTCTGTTCTAGTCTGAACAAAGTTTTCCATCTAAACGTGAGGAGAAATTCTTTTCCTGTGAGGGTGCCAGAGCCTGGCCTGGGCTGCCCAGAGCGGTTCTGGAGTCTTCTCCAGAGAGATTCCAAACCCACATGGACAATGTGAACTTGGTCTACCTGCTCTGGGTGACCCTGCTGGAGCAGGAGGGTTAGACAAGATGATCTGCAGAGGTCCCTTTCAAACCCCACTGTGTTGGTGTTCTGTGCATCCTTATCCTCCTGCTCAGTGTTGGGAGATGGGGTTTGGGATGTGCTCGGGTGTGAAGGGTACGGATTGTGCCGTGAATGGTCTGCACCAGTCACATATTCCCTTCTGCTCTTTGCACTTGCAGGTGGAGCAGCTCGAGGTATTTCAGAAAGACCAAGCTAAGCAGGTAACGCATGCCAAGTGCCAGCTGCTTAAACAGAGATGATGCACAGCCCTCACTGCTGCCACTTCCCAACAGAGCCGCCCCCTCCTCTCATCAACTGCTTGCAGTGGGGACGCAGTCGTGGGGTGCTTGGCTCCAGGTCTTTGTCCTCAGGCCCTCACCCTGGGGAGGAGTAAGAACTGGGGCCTAAACATGTACACGGGGTGGGGCCCGCAGCTCAGCATGGCTGCTTATTCTGCTGCAGGGCACCATGCAGGTGGTCACCAGCTGCCCAGAGCATCCAGGGCTCATCGCCACAAGACCGTTTCTCCTGTGATATCTGTCCTCAGAAAGAGGGGGCTTGGGAGGAGCTGGGATACCCCATTCTTTCTGTCCATCTCCCTTTAACTGAGCTTCAGCTCCTCACCCAGCTCATAGGAGGGGACAGTGCTTCCCAAAAGTACGCTCCAGATGTAGCCAGAGGTGGGATGTTTTACAGCAGCATTCATTTCCGACATGGTGTGGGTTAGCACTTGGGAAGAGATGCTGGAAAAGCCCTGTTTCCCTGCCCAGCTTAATTTGCCCCCACAAAATCCCAGCCTGGGCTCTTCAGGGCCCCTGCAGAGACCTTGTGGGAGTTCTGAGGGCTCCTCAAGCATCCCCTGGGGCAGGGAGAGCCCAGCCAGGGTCTGTCAACCATCTCCCCTTGCCAAGAGCAACAGCTGATCTGTGGGACATCAGCTTGCACAAGACTGGCTGGTGGCCATCCTCACTGTCAAAGGACTTTAGGGGTGGGATGGCCACCCCCTATGCAGGCACAAGGTTCCCTTGAGTTGTGTGGCTTGAGATTTGGCCACACCTCGAATTGTGGGTTCAGTTTTGGGCACCTCGCTCCCAGAAGGATATTGAGGAGCTGGAGCATGTCCAGAGAAGGATAACAAAGCTGGGAAGGGTCCAGTGCACAAGTCTTGTGAGGAGCGGCTGAGGGACCTGGGCTTATTGATCCTGGAGAAAAGGAGGCTCAGAGGAGACCACCTTGTTCTCCACAACTTCCTGAATGGAGGTTGGAGCCAGGTGGGGGTTGGTCTCGTCTCCCATAGAACTAACAGGACAAGAGGAAACAGCCTGGAGTTGTGCCAGGGGAGGTTTAGGTTGGAGAGGAGGAACAAATTTCTTCTGCAGAAGGGTTGTCAGGGGCTGTCCCAGGCTGCCCAGGGCAGTGGTGGAGTCCCCATCCCTGGAGGGGTTTCAAAGCTGTGGAGATGTGGTGCTGAGGGCCATGGTTTAGTGGCAGTGCTGGGTTAATGGTTGGACTTGATCTTAAAGGTCTTAGAACCAGAACGATTCCCTGTTTTACTCCATGGCATGGCGGGTGCCTGTGGCATGCCGCACCTCCTGCTTGTACCCCCACAGCAAACAGTTTGCAGTGGAGATGCCTGCTCTGATGAAGGTGCAACTGGCCAATTGCCCTGCTTCAAAGGGTCCCAGCTTCACTTGCAGCATGTGGCTGCTCCTTGTGCTCATGTAACACAAACTTCATCCCTGGAGAGCCTCATGTGGAGAGGCTGTGAGCACCTGCTTCCAGTCTGCTCAGCCAAGCAGAGCCTCCTGGGTAGTTGGTGCTGCCCAGCAACACCTCCTGGGGCAGGAAACCTCCTCCTGGTCCTGTCACTGGAGCTGGCTGGAGGAGGGGGCAGGGATGGAAGAGTTAGCATGGAGGGCTGTGTCTGGAGTTGAGCTCACTGTGCCATCGCTTTTCCAGGTGGAGGAGCTGAATAAAAAGCTGACCCAGAATGAGAAGGCTGCCCGGACCCAGCAGCAGAGAGTTAAGGTGAGGCAGGTACTGGGGGGCACTGAGAGCAATGGGGAGCATTGAAGGCACTTGGGAATACTGGGGTGACACAGAAAGGCACTTGGAGATTTGGGGTCACTGGGGAGGAAAGGAGGTACTGGAGGGCACTGGGAGATATGGGAGCACTAGGGGATACTGGAGGGTGCTGGGAGATCTGGGTAGTACTGGGGCAAAGGAGGCAGTGGAGGGCACTGTGAGCACTGGGGGGTGGTGCTGTGAGCACTGGGGTGGGCACAAGGAGGACTGTGAGAACAGAGCACTGGAGGCACTGTGGGCAGTTAGGGGCACTGGGAGAGTCCAAACCCTCTAGGGGCTGAGTTCTGGGCCAGTTCTGGAGCTGAGGGCAGGCATCTAGGGGAGGTGTCTCCCAGAGTGCCCCTAACCCTGGTCCCCCTTGTGCCTGCAGGTGCTGGAGGGGGAGCTGCAGGCAGAGGCCACCCGGCAGCAGGAAAAGGTAGCCCAGCTGCAGGCCCAGTTGGCCCAGAAGGAACAGGCAGCTGAACACTACAAAGGCCAGGTAAGGAGGAGGGGATGGCATCTTCACAATGTCCCACTTGTCCTCAACATCCCCCCCCTGCCTGAGGAAGGTTGACAGGTTTTCTCTTATAGATGGAGAAAGCAAAAACTCACTACGATGCAAAGAAGCAGCAGAATCAGGACCTGGCAGAGAAGCTGAAGGTGATGGAGCAGCTGCAGAAGGAGAATGTGGAGCTGCAGAGCAAGGCTGAGAGGTTGTCCAAGGAGCTGCAGCAGAGCATCCTCCAGGCCAAGGAGTCAGAGCTGAGCTGCAAGAACCTCAGCAGCCAGGTCCGCAGCCTGGAGGCGCAGGTGAGCATGGCAGGATGGCTTTATCCAACTCCTCCTTCTACACCAAATTAGGTGGGATTGCTGATCTACTGGAGGGTCAGGGGACTCTACGGAGGGGTCTGTCCGGGCTGGCTGGATGAGCTGAGGCCAGTGGGATGAGGTTGTACAAGGCAATGGGCAGGGTCCTGCCCTTAGGTCACAACAGCCCCCTGCAACGCTACAGGATGGGGCAGAGTGGATGCAAAGGACCTTGGGGGGTTTCCACCCTGCTGAAGATGAGCCAGCGTGTTGCCTAGAAGGCCACCAGCGTCCTGGCTTATACCAGCACTAGTGTGGCCAGCAGGGCCAGAACAGGAATTGCCCCCCTGGACTGGGCACTGGGGAGGCCGCCTCTCAAATCCTGGACTCAGTTTTGGGCCCCTGACTCCAAGAAGGACATTAAGGGGCTGGAGCATGTCCAGAGAAGGGCAGGAAAGCTGGGGAAGAGTCTAGAGCATAATTCTTGTGAGGACCATCTGAGGGAGCTGGTGGTGTTGATCCTGGAGAAAAGGAGGCTCAGCAGAGACCTTCTTGCTCTCAACAATGCCCTGATATGAGGTTGGAACCAGGTGGGGGTCGGTCTCTTCTCCCAAAGAACAAGAGAAGGCTCCATGTAGGCCTTATTGCAGCCTTCCAGTATCTGAAGGGGGCCTTGAGAATGCTGAGGAGGGACTTTTTACAAGGGCTTGTAGTGATAGGGTGAGGGGAGATGGCTTCAAACTGGGAGAGGGGAGAAATAGATTAGAAATAAATTCTTCACTCTCGGGGTGGTAAGACACTGGAACAGGTTTCCCAGGGAATTTGTGGATGCCCCATCCCTGGAAGTGTTCAAGGCCAGGTTGGATGGGGTTTTGAGAGACCTGCTCTAGTGGGAGGTGTCCCTACTAGATTATCTTTCAAGTCCCTTCCAACCCAAACCAGTCTGGGATTCTACGATTCCTCTTCCTCACCTCCATCACCAGCTCGCTCAGAGTCTCCATCCCTCCCTGCTTCCCCTCCAGGTGGAATTTGCCAATCGGCAGCTGCGAGACCTCGGTAAGGACCAGGTGCCAACATACGTGCTGAAGGGCCAGGAGCCTTTCCGCCAGCATCCTGCAGATCTAAGCACCGACAGCCTTGACCTCAGCCTTGACGAATCCCAACCGCTAAACTCCACCAGGTACCAGCTCAGCGGAGCCCACCCTGCTGCCGCTGGCATCACAAACCCCACCCCCTCGATGTCCCCTGCTCCTCGCTGTTCCCTGAATCCCCCAGTGAGCCTGTCAGCATTCCCTTCCCTCAGCAGAAAGGCTGGTCGCTCACGGTCAGACACCTCAGCAGCACCGGTGGGCAGTGAAGAGTCGCCGACGTCACAGCGGTTGCCCCATAAGGTGGAATCCCTTGAGAGTCTCTACTTCACCCCCATCCCCAGCCGGACGCGATCCCAGCTGGAGAGCAGCACTGGCTCCCTGGGCGACCTCTCACTCAACTCTGGCCGCAAGACCCGCTCAGCCCGACGCCACACCACCATCAACATCACCATGACAAAAGTGAGCTGGGGGGCACGTGGGTGTGGGGCAGGGAGGCATCATGGGGCAGGATCTCGGTGATGATGACCAGGGTTTGCTGTGTCCCACAGCTTGGGGGTCTCTCTGAGGGCAGGAGTGGCTTTGAGCAGCTCAGTTCTGTTGCTCCATGGCTGGCTGTCACCAACACCCGGCTGTCCCAAGGAAGTCAGAAATGCTGCAGGGCTGTTCATGCTGCCAGACTCTGCACTGAGCAACCCCCGTGACACCTTGGGGCACTGATAGATGAAAAGCCGGACATGAGCTGGCAACGTGTGCTCGCAGCCCAGAAGCCAATGGCATCCTGGGCTGCATCCAGAGCAGTGTGGGCAGCAGGTTGAAGGAGGGGATTCTGCCCCCTCTGCTCTGCTCTGGGGAGAACCCCCTGCAGTGCAGGGTCCAGCTCTGGAGTCCTCAGCACAGGAGAGACAGGGACCTGTTGGAGCAGGGCCAGAGGAGGCCACAGCAATGCTGGGAGGCCAGGCTGAGAGAGTTGGGCTTGTTCAGCCTGGAGAAAAGAAGGCTTCACAGAGACCTTCTTGTGGCCTTTCAGTACTGAAAGGGGCCTGTCAGAAAGATGGGGACAGACTTTTTAGCAGGCCCTGTTGTGGTAGAACAAGGGGTGATGGTTTAAAGAGGGAGTGTTAGACTAGAGAGAAGGAAGAAATTTTTGATGCTTAGTGTGGCGAGATCCTGGTCCAGGCTGCCCAGAGAGGTGGTCAATGCCCTGTTCCTGCCCACATTCCAGGTGAAGTTGGATGGGACTCTGAGCAACCTGCCCTAGTTGCAGATGTTCCTGCTTCCTGCAAGGGGAGTTGGATGAAATGAGATTGAAATGTCCCTTCCAACCCAAACCATTCTATGATCTCCTCCTCCCAGAAACAGGCCAAGTCGGAGGAACCAGACAGCACTGACATCTTCTCCAGCATCCCACCAGCTCAGCCCCCGAATGCTGGCAAGACCCGGCTGCGCTCAGCTGCCTCTGCTCGTTCCCTCGCCAGCTTCTCCTCCCAGGAATCCCTCGTCAAGATGGAAACCTCCTCTCCACAGGAGACTCCCAGCAATTCGGCACTGCTGAGCCTCCCTGGCTACCGCCCTGTCACACGCAGCTCCCTCAGGCACTTGCAAAGTGGCAGCAGCTCCAGCCTTGGTGCGTGTGTGCCAGGATGGGCACCTTGGCTGGTGGTGGCTCTGCACTGGCTTGGGGGTGGTGCTTTGTTTGTTTGTTTGCTTTTGCCTGGGACCATCCCTCAGCTCTGTCTGCTTTGGTTTTAGGTCGAAGCAGCATCTACCTGGGGACGTGCCAGGATGAGCCAGAGCAGCTGGATGACTGGAACCGCATTGCAGAGCTGCAGCAGCGGAACCAAGTGTGCCCACCCCACCTCAAGACCTGCTACCCCCTGGAGAGCAGGGTAAGTGGGGAAGGAACACAGTCCCTGACAAAGAATGTTGCATTCAAAGGTCAGAGAATCCCATAATCGGGGCAAATGTTCAATCCTGCACCTGGGGAGGAATAACCCCCTGCACCAGTACAGGGGAGGGGGTGACCTGCTGGGAAGGAGCAACACAGAGAAGGACCAGGGAGTGGTGGGGGGACAAAGTGCCCCTGAGCCAGCTATGGGTCCTTATGGCTAAGAAGGCCAATGGTCTCCTGGGGTGCATGGAGTGTGGCCAGGAGGTTGAGGGAGGTTCTCCTCCCCCTCTACTCTCTCTGCCTTGGTGGGGCCACCTCTTGAGTACTGGGTCCAGTTCTGTGCTCCCCAGTTGGAGAGAGAAGGAAATACTGGCGAGAGTCCAGCTCAGGCTCCAAAGGGGACTGGAACATCTCTGTGCTGAGGAAAGGCTGAGAGCCCTGGGGCTGTTTAGCTTGGAGAAGACTGAGAGGGGATCTGATCAATAGGTGAAAGGTGGGTGTGAGGAGTATGGGGCCAGACTCTGGTAAGCAGTGCCTGGCAACAGGCACAAACTGGAACCCAGGAGGTTCCATCTGAACAGGAAGAACAACTTATTTGCTGTGAGGGTGCCAGCACCTGGCCCAGGCTGCCCAGAAAGGCTGTGGAGTCTCCTTCTCTGGAGAGATTTCAAACCTGCCTGGACAATGTGATCCTTGGCAACACACTGTGGGTGACCCTGCTGGAGCAGGGGGTTGGATGAGATGATTTCCAGAGGTCCCTTCCAACCCCCACTATGCTGGGATTCAGTGATCCCTGCCCCCTCTTGCCCATGGGAACAGAGAGGAGCTGCCAGGGAGACCCTGGAGTGTTAAGGGTCACCCCTTAGAAATGCCTCTCTGCCACCTTCCCAGCCATCCAGCATCTTGGGGACCATCACCGATGAGGAGATGAAGACGGGCGACCCAAAGGAGACTCTGCGGCGTGCCAGCATGCAACCCTTGCAGATCGCGGCCGGCACAGCCTCTCGCCGCAGCACCCTGGCCACAGCCTGGGCGGGTGGCATCACCACCCGGCAGCAAAGGAAGCGCCTCTCAGATGAGTCCCACCAAGGCCCTGACACCCCTGAGGTGAGCCCAGACTGCCTCCAGTGCCTCGCCTGGTCCCCTTCTTCCCCATACTGGGGGATAAGGGGACATGGGGGCTGGGGGACAGTTGCAGATATTCTCCAGAGATTGAGGGAGCTGCTGGAACCCTGGGAACGGTGAAGGTCTGAACATTCTGCCTCTCCTGCGTGACTCCCCAACCCTGTCCCCGCTTCCCTTCCTCGCTGCCAGCTCCAGAGGGATGGTGGCCCCCCTTGCAGGGCTGTTCTTCCCCAGAAGATGGTCCCAGTTAGTCTCTCCTTTTTTCCAGTCAAAGAAGCCAACCAGCTGCTTCCCACGGCCCCAGACGCCCCGGGAGCGCAGTGAGCGGCGCAGTTCCCAGGTCAGCCGAGGGAGCAAGCAGCCAGCCCCGGGCAAGGAGGTGAGTGGCAGTGAGCTCCAGAGAGAGAAAAAGGGGGTGTCAGGACCCCCCCATCATCCCTCAAGTTCATGGTCCCACATCCATCATCCTCCACAGGTTGAGAGGCATCAGTCGATGGCATTCAGCATCCTCAACACCCCAAAAAAGCTGGGGAACAGCCTTCTGCGCCGGGCAGCCGGCCACAAAAACACCTCCAAGAACTTGCCCCGCACTGGCAACGCCCGACGCTCGCCCCGAATCGCCACTGCCAAGTCCCCCAAGGGCAAGGTAGGCACCCATGACAGGCTTCTGCCTCCCCCTGGGTCCACGGCACCCAAAGCTGGCCCCTGAGTGCCCCACAGCACCCAAAGCTGGCTCCTGAGTGCCCTATGGTACCTGTGGCAGACCCTTGAGCACCCTCTAACACCCAAAGCAGGCCCCTGAGCCCCTCACAGCACCCAAAGCTGGCTCCTCAGCCCCCATTCTGGTGGGGGTCTAGGAGGAGAAGCACATGCTCACCCCAGCACCCCAAACCCCTGCCCTGGGCTTCCAGGGGTGCAAGGAGGGGGACTAGTCCCCACAGTGCCCCAGAGAGGGTAGATCCCAGCATGGTCCCAGCCCCTTCCAGGGCCTGACTTGCAGCTTGCCCTTTGTCCCCAATGTCTTCTCTCTGCTCTGTCCCTTCTAGGCCAGTCGCCAGTCGCTCAAGGACACCAAATTCTGAGGCTTCAGGGTGTCCCCTGTCCCCTCAACACTGCCAGCTCTGCCCTGGCCCCAACCTGTCCACCCTCACCTCTCCCTGGCCCACCCCAGGGCTGTCCCCAGGGCCCAGCAGCACTGGGGACACACACACAGATGGGGCCACCTTCCCTCTGTGACACTGCCCTGAGACTCCTGGGGCACAGCAGGGTCCCAGCACCCATCTTGCTGCACCTGTCCTGGGGTTGGGGGGGGCATGCAGGCATTGATGGGGCAGGAGAGGGGCTGGAAACAGCTGTAGGGGCAGGGGGTGATGGAAGGGACCCCAACTCCCCCCTGGTGCTCCTAGGGGGCAGGGGGGGTCAAGATGGCATTTTTAAAGTGTTTCTACTTGTAAATAAATCATATTTTTCTCCTGCTTTGGGGGTTGTAGCTCATTCCTGCCACGAGCTGTGGCATTGACACCATCTGTGTCAATGGGCCACGCACCTGCAGCTGGGGACGTGTGTGGGGCTGGAGGGGAGGAAGAGTAGGACCATCTCCTCTTCCTTGCTGTCCCCTCCCCTTGCTTCATGGGGTGTCCCAAGGCACCTGGGGAGGGGGGAGAAACTGCCATGGCACCAGGGCAGCCAGAGGGGAAAAGTTTTTTTTTCCCTCTTGTCTCTCTCCTTTTTCTCTCCTTTAATTTTTCTTCCATCATTACAGCATTTCCCCACTCATAGGACCCCCTCCCAAGCCCAGGGTGATTCTCTGGGGCTTCCCCAAGCCCCAGTCTGGTCCCCACACTACTCCAATCACCTGGAGAGGTCTCCATGGGGCTCCCCCAAGCCTAGCTGTGGGGCTGGAAGCAGCTTCTCCCTCCCCACACCAGCCTTGTCAGGAATGCAGCGGGGCTGCTGCGCCTCTGCCAGCGCAGCCGGTGTTCCCGTCCCCACCACCAGCTGTGGCATGACCACAGTGGGCAGCGCACGCTCCAGTCCAGCATCTCCCAGACACAGATGCTGCCACACAGGGCCTCTTGTCTGTGTCCCTTCTGCCCCATACCACCCCCCCAACCCTGCAGTCCTACCCCCCAGGGTGGGATGTTGGGCTGCTCCGTGGCCCTGCCAGCTCTCCACAGCCACTGGCATGTTGCTCCACCTCATCTGTGCTGAAAGGCAGCCCGCAGATGGGGCAGTACACCCAGGTGATGGAGGAAGGCCCGATGGCATCATGAGGGTCTTCCTCACCGCAGCTGGAGGCGTGTGCAGGGAGAAGATCCCAGCTGAAGTGGCCTGTGGAAAGGGGGAGGTGACACTGTTGTGGCCTTGGCTCTCTGGGGTGGTCTCACACTCTTCTTGAAGGCTCTCATGGCACCCTCTGACACCCCATGTTGTCCCTCCTCTGCTTCTCCCAGCTATGGAGCAGTTGTTGCTGCTTCACCCTGAAAAACTGGGGGTTCAGTGCCTAAGCAGAGAGGGCAGAGCCACTGCTATCCCCATCTGCCCCTGTCCCCTCGCTCCTCACAGCTCCTCCAAACCTAACTGTGCTCACTCGGCCCCCCTTCCTGCTGTGGCTGCTTTGGGATGGCTCAGCTCAGCTCCATAGCTCCCCCTGGCCCAGGACAGCTCATCCTGCAGCTACCTGCCTGGCATTTCAGGGCCTGGACCTACCCCTGCACCCCACCCTGGCACGTGGGGCCTGAGCCCTGAGCTGACACCCCCCCCCCCCAGTCTCTCCCACCACCATTTCACCTCCCAGCCCAGGCAGGGAGCTGCTGCTGAGCTACAGGGACTCAGCCAATGCACGGGTAGGTGGACAGACGGACAGACACACACACACACA